>JAVHYY010000270.1:0-225000 GCA_035221665.1 Okamejei kenojei | reverse complement strand
AAGAAAATGTGGGAGAGAAGAAAAAGGGTAATGTTCTGCCTGCCGGTACACACCTAACCTACCCCTCATCATAGCATATAGGGGGGGGGGGGGGGGGGGGGGGGCGGGTGGGGGGGGGGGGAGGGGGGGGGGGGGGGGGGGGGGGGGGGGTTGGGGGGGGGGGGGGGGGGGGGGGGGGTGGGGGGTGGGGGGGGGGGGGGGTGGGGGGGGGGGGGGGGGGGGGGCCGGGGTGGGAGGGAGAGAGCGAGAGGAGTGCGAGATAACCTACCTACCCCTCATCATAGCATATGGGGAGAGAGAGAGGGAAGAATAAGAATTGGGATTGAGAGAGGATGAATGGGGCCTGTGATGGCAGGGAAGAAGTGTTCTGACAGTCTGCCCGATCTAACCCCTGACATCATATATTATAGAGTGAGAGGGATTGAGAAGGAGGGGGGGGGTGAATTAGAGAGGGGACGGAGATGGAACTAGAGAGAAAGATCGACGAAGAGAGGGAAAGAGAGGAAAGGAAAATACATTGGGGTAGTGGCAGAATAGGGTTAAAGTAATGGAGAGAGAGGGAAGGGAAAGGGCGAGTTGGGGAGAGTGAGGGGGAGATCGGAAGATATGGAAGAATAGAGGGAGTAAGGGAGGGAGGAAGTGGGGCTGAGGGTGAGGGGGGGGGGGGTATGGATGAAGGGAGGGGGAAGGGCGAGCAGCAGGGAAAGAGTAGGAGTGAGGGAGAGGCAATGAGACATGAATGAGGGGGGACACAGGGAGAGAGCTTGGGGAGAGAGCACGAGGAAGGAGTGAGGGAGACAGTTGGGAGAGAGATAAACTGATTGGACAAGGTAGGGATAGAGGAGGTAGAATGAGAGAGGGAAGAAGAACGAGAGGGAGATAGAGAAGAAAAACAGGAGTGCGAGAAGACAGGTGAAATGTTCTGTGTGTCTAACATATATACCCATCATAATATCATATACATATTGGGAGAGAGGGCATGCGAGGGAGAGAGGTGGAGCTGGAAATGACGGGTGCGTTGGAGGGAGAGGGAAGGAGATAGGTAAGAGAGTGAAAAGGGAGCTAGGTGAGGAACAGTGAGGGAAGGAGGGATAGAAGGTAGCAGAGAAGGTGAGAGGATGTGTGAAGAAAGTGATGGATTGACGGAAGGAGAGGGGTTTGCAAGGGAGGGTGCGAGAGGGGGGTAAAAATGAGAGAAGGAATACAGAAAAAAAAACAAAAAGAAGGTAGTAGGGGCCGGGAGAGGGAGAGGGGATGAAGAAGAGAGGAGGTAGCGATGAAGAGAGGGGTAACGGAGGGTACGAGGGAGAGGGAAGAATGAAGGAGGGGATGGACGGAGGGAGAGCGATAGAGCGAGAGAGGGGAGAGGGAAGCGATAAAGGAAGAGAGGACAGAGAGAGAGAGGGTGGGGGGATAAGAGAGTAGGGAGAGAGAAATGGTGATGTAAGAATGGAGAGAGAGAGAGAGTGGAGAAGTGCAGGAGTGCCGTAGAATGCCGAAAGGGAGAGAGGGAGTGAGAAGAAATGGAGGGGTGAGAGAGAAGCAAATGACGCGCGAGAAGGCAGGGGGAGAAATGGTCGGGGCGCGACTATCTGCCCTATTACTATGCCTCTCACACAATATCGTAATCTATACTGAGAGTAAGTGGGAAGTGCAGTCGGGAGTCGGGTCACAGGTTCCTAGCACGGGAGGGCTTGGCCCCCCAACGCAATATTCCAAATACCAGACCATTCATATATGGTAGCCAGTGGGGGGTGGGGGGGGGTGGCGGGGGTGTCAAGTCATCCACTTCAAGTTACGATAAGTCAATCTACTTCAAGTCAAGTCAAGTCAAGTCAAGTCAAGCCAAGTCAATCCATTTCAATCCATTTCAATAGACAATAGGTTGTAGCAGCTAGATGAGGCTATTTGGCGGACGGGGGGGGGGGGGGTGGGGGGGGGGGGGGGGGGGGGGGGGCAGTGGGGGGGGGGTTAGGGGGGGGGGGCCCTTTTGGCCCTTCCGAATATTCAATGTGATCATGGCTGATCATCCCCGATCAGTACCACGTTCCTGCCTTCTCCCCATGTCCCCTGACTCCGCTATTTTTAAGTCCTATCTAGCTATATCTTGAAATCATACCTAGAGAACCCGCCTCCCCCCAAAAACTTCTGAGGCAGATATTTCCAGGGGGGCAGAATCAGGCAACACTCTCTGTGAGAAAGACTGTTTCCTCGTCTCCTGAAATTTCTAAATGGCTTACTACCGTCTTCCATGTCCCTTAAACGGTGGCCCCTGGTTCTGGACTCCCCCAACATAGGGAACATGTTTCCTGCCTCTAGCTTGTCCAAATCCTTAACACGGATTATATGTATCAATGAGATCCCCCTCTCATCCTTCTAAACATTGCGCCAGTGTGTACATGCCCCAGCTGTCTGGTGGGGCCATTCTTTCTTCAGCATATGACTGGGGGGAGTCCTGGTGCATCCCGGGTATAAACCCTTGTAAACCTCCTAACGATGCACTTCCCACAATAGCAAGAATGTCCTTCTAAAAAAGGGGCTCCAGAACTTTGGCACAATACTCCAGGTGTGGTCTCACGGGGGGGCTCTGTACAACTGCAGGAAGGACTCTTTGCTCCGATATTGGATTCCTCTTGTTATAAAGGTCAACATATGCCATTTCGCATATCTTCACTGCATGCTTACTTCATAGACGTGTATGTACAAGGACCCCCAGCTCCTGTTGTTATTTCCTTCCCTTTTCCCACTAACATTGCATTTAATAGTGAACCGCCTTTCCTCTTTTTTAATACCAAATTGGTGTAACCTCACATTTATCCCATAAACTTCATCTGCCGAGCTATCTGCCCCTCCCCCCAACCTGTCCAAGTCATCCTGCACTCCCATGGCAACCTTCCTCACAGTGCACAACCTCATCCACCCAGGTTATTCTCCAAATTTGCTAGATTACTTTGAATCCTTCACCAAATCATTGATGAAGTATTGAAAATACCTGCCGGTCCCACCAGCATCGAGCCTTAGCGCGTACCCACAAGTCACAGCCTGCACATCCTGAAAGGTAGACCCGATTAATCCCATATCTAATTGAGTTCTTGACTGGCCAACCACTTCTCTATCCATACCAGCATTCATACACCATACCATATGTCCTGGTTTTGCCCACTAATCTTCCTACGTGTTGACCTTTATCAATGCTTTCTCGAAAGTCCAAAGTGAGCAACTACATCCACTGCTGCTCCTGTCCATTTCCCTAGTTATCAGTCTTCAAAAAATTCCAGAAGATTTAGTCAAGCAAAAGGATTTCCCCTATCGCTAAAATCCGATGCAGACTTGGACCGATCAAATGTTCGCTTTCCCTCTTTTATAATTGAATCCAGCGCCTTCCCGCACCATCGAAGTCAGCTAACTGTCCTATAATTACCTTAGTTTTGTCCTCAAATTCTGAGAGTGTGTGGTGTTGAGAGAATAGTGTGGTGTGAGTGAGTGTGTGTGTGATTGAGTGATGTGAGTGTGAGTCTGAGTGTGATGTGTATTAGTTGTTGAGTGTGGTGTGTGTGTCTGTCAGTTGTGTGTCCAGTGTGTGTCTAATGCTGTGTGTGTGTATTTGCTGCCTGCACTCCGATTGAAGTGCTGGTGAGATGTGATTTGCTACGTGGTACATCACCCGCGTTGAATTGTTGTTGAAGATTGGGATTTTGCTGTGCGTGGTACTTGCACTCCACATATTAATTAAAGTGAGTAAGATTTGCTGCCTTGGCCTGGCCACTCCGCTTGAAGTGCTGTAGACTGGATTTTCTGCCTGGCCTGCACTCCGCTGAAGAGCTGTTGGTGACTGTAGTAAATGGCTGGGCATGACACGCTGCTTGGAAGTGCTGTGAGTTTAAATCTTTGCTGCATACCCTGCACTCCCTGTTTCAAGTGTATGAGATGTATTTGCTTCCCTCGGCCTGCAGTCCCATGAAGAGCTTGGACTGCACTCTGCTGGAAGTGCTGTGAGATTGGATTAGGCTGCCTGGCCTGCCATACTCCGCTAGAGTGCAGTGAGATTGGGTTAGTTTCCCATGGCCTGCAGTCCGTCTTGAAATTACGATTTTACATTGGATTTACTGCCTGACGTACACACTGCTGAAAGCGCTGCGAGATTGGATTTGCAGCCTGGCCTGTACTCTACTTGAAGTGCTGTGAGATTGGATTTTCAGCCTGGCCTGTACTCTACTTGATGTGCTGTGAGACTGGATTTGATGCCCGGCCTGCAATGTTCTTGAAGTGCAGTGAGATTAGATTTGCTGCCTGGCCTGCACTCTGCTTGAAGTGCTGTGAGATTGAGTATGCTGCGTGGCCCGCACTCTGCTCAGTTGCCGTGCGATTCGTTTTGCTGCCTGGCCTGCACTCTACCTGATGTGCTGTGAGATTCGATTTGCTGTCTGGCCTGCAGTCTGCTTGAATTGCTGTGAGATTGGATTAAACGCCTGGGCTCCACGCAGCTTGAGGTGCATTGAGATTGGATTTGCTACCTGCCCTGCACTCCGCTTGAGTTCTGTGAGATTGAATTTGCTGCCTGGACTGCACTCCGCTTGAAGTGCTGTGAGATTATAGTTGTTGCCTGGCCTACTCTCCGTTTGAAGTGCCGTGAGATTGGATTTGCTGCCTGACTTGCACTCTGCTTGAAATGCTGTGAGATTACATTGCAGCCTGACCTTGACCCCATTGAACGGCCCTGTGAGATTATTTGCTACCTGGCCTGCACATCGCTTTGAAGGATCTTTGGAAATATGTGGATTTGTTGCCTGTCCGCACTCCCCTTGAAGTGCCGGTGAGATGGGATTTATACCCTGGTAGCCTGCACTCCCTTGAGTGCTTGTGACAATGGATTTGATTCCTCTGGCCGGGCACTCCGCTTTAAGTAGCCTGTGTGATTGCTTTGCTGATTGCCCCTGCACCTCTGCATGATGATGCCCGTGAGATTGGAGTTATGCTGCCTGGCCTCCACTCTGACTCTGCTTGAAGAGCTTCATGTTCGATGTCCCTGCCTGGCTGCACTCTGCTTGAGGTCTGTTGAGATTGGATTTGCTGCAGGCCTGCACTGCTGCTTGAGGTGGCTGTGAGATTGGTTTTGATGTCTGGCCTGCACGCTGCTTGAAGTGCTTCGAGACTGGATTTGCTGCCTGCCCTGCACTCCGCTTGAAGTGTTGTTAGATTGGATAAGTTGCCTGGCCGTGCAGTCCGCTTAAGAAACCGGTAGATTGATTTGCAGCGTGGCCCCGCATTCCCGCCTGAAGAGCTGTGAGTTGGATTTGCTGCCTGCCCTGCTCATACACCTTGAAGTGCTGTGAGATTGGATTTGCTGACTGGCCTTCACACTGCCTGATGTGCTGTGAGATTGGATTGCCTCCATGCCTTGGCAATCTGCTTGAAGTGCTGTTGAGATTGGAGTTGCTTCCAACCTGCATTGCTGCATGAGGTGCTGCGGAGATTCCTATTCGCTGCCTGGCCGTGCACTCTGCTGAGGTTGCTGTGAGATAGGATTGGCTGCCTGCCTGCACTCGGCTTGAGTGATGTGAGATTGGATTTTGCTGCGTGGCCTGCCGTCTTGCTTCAAGTGCTGCGAGATTGGATTTGCCTCCTGGTCTACACAACTCCGCTTGAAGTGTTGTGGAGATTGGATTTGATGCCTGGGCCTCACAGCAAGGCTTAAAGTGCCGCGAGATTGGATTTGCTGCCTGCCCTGCACAACCGCTTGAAGGTTTGGGAGATTGGATTTGGCCCTGCCTGGCATGCAGTCCGCTTAGAGGTGCTGTGGAGATTGGATTTGCTCTTCTTGCATGCACTCCTGCTTTAGGTGCGTCGATTGGATTTGCTGCCTGGCCTTCCCTGTGCTGAGAGTGCTGTTAGATAGATTTGCTCCCTGTACTGCATCCTTGAGATGTTTGGAGATTAGGTTTTCTGCTGGCCTGCACTGTCTTCAGGTCTCTGTGCGATTCGTTGTGCTGCCTGGCCTGCACTCTACTTGATGTGCAGTGAGATTCGATGTGCAGCCTGGCCTGCAGTCTGCTCAAGTGCTGCGAGATTCGAAGTTGCTACTGGTCCTACACTATGCTCCGCTTGAAGTTGTTGTGAGATTGGATGTTGATGCCTGGCCTGCACTGATGCTTGAAGTGTTGTGAGATTGGATTTGCTGCCCTGGCCTGCATCCGCTTGAGGAGCGTGAGGATTTGGATTGCTGCCTGGGCCAGAGCAAACTCTGCTTGAGTGCCGGTGAGTTTGGATTGCTGCCTGGCCTGCACTCTGCTGAAGTGCTGTGAGATTGGATTTGCCAACTGGCCCGCACCTCTGTTTGGTGTTCTGTGCGATTTGATTTTCTGCCTGGACCTGCAACTCTGCATAAGGAAGCTTGTGACATTCGATTTGGCGGTTTGACCGACACTGCACTACAGGTAATGTGAGTTTCGTGTTGCTGCCTGCCTGCACTCTTCTTCAGGTGCTGTGAATTTCGACTTGCTGCCTGGCCCTGCAAGTTTGCTAGAAGTGCTGTGAGATTGGATGTCCTGTCCTGGTCGGCACACCTGCTTGAAGTGATGCGAGAATGGGAGTTTGCTGGCCATGCCTACATTCCGCTTCTAGTGGCGCGAGATTGGATTTGCTGCCTGGCCTTGCACTCCTCGTGGCCGTGAAATCTACGGGATTCGATTTGCTGCCTGGCCTGCCCTGTGCCTGATTGCGATGAGAATAGAAATGCTGCCTCGCCTTCATTCCTTCAGGTGCTGTGAGATTGGATTTGCTGCCTGGCCTGCACTGTGCATCGGGTGCTGTGAGATTCGTTTTGCTGCCTGGCCTGCACTCTTTACTCATTTTGGATGTGCTGTGGATTTGGGTTTGATGCCTGGCCTGCACGCAGCTTGAAGTGCTTTGAGATTGAATTTGCTGCGTGCCCTGCACTCCGCTTGTTGTGAGATTCGATATGCTGCCTGGCCTGCAGTCCGCTTTAAGACCGGTGAGATTGGATTTGCTGCGTGGCCCGCACTCTGCTTGAAGAGCTGTGAGGTTGAATTTGCTGCCTGGCCTGCTGTACACTTGAAGTGCTGTGAGATTGGATTTGCTGGCTGGCCTTCACTCTGCTTGATGTGCTGTAAGATTGGATTTGCTGCCTGGCCTGCAATCTGCTTGAAGTGCTGTGAGATTGGATTTGCAGCCAAGACTGCATTCTGCATGAGGTGCTGCGACATTCGATTTGCTGCCTGGCCTGCACTCTGCTTGAGGTCCTGTGAGATTGGATTTGCTGTCTGGCCTGCACTCGGATGGAGGTGCTGTGAGATTGGATTTGCTGCCTGGCCGGTACTCTGCTTGAAGTGCTGTGAGACTGGATTTGCTGCCTGGCCCGCAATCTGCTTCCGGTGCTGTGAGATTGGATTTGCTGCCTGGCCTGCACTATGCTTCAGGTGCTGTGAGATTCGTTTCGCTGCCTGGCCTGTACTCTACATGATGTGCTGTGAGACTGGATTTGATGCCTGGCCTGCAGTGTGCTTGAAGTGCAGTGAGATGAGATTTGCTGCCTGGCCTGCACTCTGCTTGAAGTGCTGTGAGATTCAATATGCTGCGTGGCCCGCACTCTGCTTGCGGTACTGCGAGATAGGATAGGCCGCCTGGCTAGCACCCTTCTTGAGTTGCTGTGAGATTGGATTTGCTGCCTGGCCTGCACTATGCTTCAGGTGCTGTGAGATTCGTTTCGCTGCCTGGCCTGTACTCTACATGATGTGCTGTGAGACTGGATTTGATGCCTGGCCTGCACTCCGCTTGAGATGTTGTGAGGATGGATTGGCTGCCTGGCCGGCACTCCGCTTGAATTGCTGCCTGGCCTGTACTGTGCTTGAAGAGCTGTGAGATTTGATTTGATGCCCGGCCTGCACTCCGCTCGAAGTGCTATGAGATTGGATTTGCTTCCAGGCCGGCACTCCGCTTGAAGTGCTGCGTGTTTGCATTGCTGCCTGGCAGGCACTCTGCTTGAAGTGCTGTGAGATTTGATTTGATGCCCGGCCTGCACCCCGCTTGAAATGCTACGGGATTCGATTTGCTGCCTGGCCTGCCCTGTGCCTGAGGTGCGATGAGATAGGAAATGCTGCCTCGCCTTCATTCCTTCAGGTGCTGTGAGATTGGATTTGCTGCCTGGCCTGCACTGTGCATCGGGTGCTGTGAGATTCGTTTTGCTGCCTGGCCTGCACTCTACTTGATGTGCTGTGAATTTGGGTTTGATGCCTGGCCTGCACGCAGCTTGAAGTGCTTTGAGATTGAATTTGCTGCGTGCCCTGCACTCCGCTTGTTGTGAGATTCGATATGCTGCCTGGCCTGCAGTCCGCTTTAAGACCGGTGAGATTGGATTTGCTGCGTGGCCCGCACTCTGCTTGAAGAGCTGTGAGGTTGAATTTGCTGCCTGGCCTGCTGTACACTTGAAGTGCTGTGAGATTGGATTTGCTGGCTGGCCTTCACTCTGCTTGATGTGCTGTGAGATTGGATTTGCTGCCTGGCCTGCAATCTGCTTGAAGTGCTGTGAGATTGGATTTGCAGCCAAGACTGCATTCTGCATGAGGTGCTGCGACATTCGATTTGCTTGCCAGGCCTTTACACTCTGCTTGAGGTTGCTGTGAGATTGGATTTTTGCTGTTGGCCTGCACTCGGATGAGGTGCTGTGAGATTGGATTTTGCTTGCCTGCCGGTACTCTGCTTTAAGTGCAGTAACTGGATTGCTGCCCTGGCCCGCAATCTGCTTCCGTGCTGTGAGATTGGATTTGCTGCCTGGCCTGCACTAGCTTCAGGTGCTGTGAGATTCGTTTCGCAGCCTGGCCTGTACTCTACATGCGGTGCTGTGAGAACTGGATTGATGCCTGGCCTGCAGTGTGCTTGAATGCAGTGAGATGAGATTTGCTGCCTGGCCTGCACTCTGCTTGAAGTGCTGTGAGATTCAATATGCTGCGTGGCCCGCACTCTGCTTGCGGTACTGCGAGATAGGATAGGCCGCCTGGCTAGCACCCTGCTTGAGTTGCTGTGAGATTGGATTTGCTGCCTGGCCTGCACTATGCTTCAGGTGCTGTGAGATTCGTTTCGCTGCCTGGCCTGTACTCTACATGATGTGCTGTGAGACTGGATTTGATGCCTGGCCTGCAGTGTGCTTGAAGTGCAGTGAGATTAGATTTGCTGCCTGGCCTGCACTCTGCTTGAAGTGCTGTGAGATTGAATATGCTGCGTGGCCCGCACTCTGCTTGCGGTGCTGTGAGATTAGATTTGCTGCCTGGCCTGCACTCTACTTGAGGTACTGCGAGATAGGATGTGCCGCCTGGCTAGCACCCTGCTTGAGTTGCTGTGAGATTGGATTTGCTGCCAGGCCTGCACTGTGCTTCAGTTGCCGTGCGATTGGATTAGATGCCTGATCTCCACGCAGCTTGAGGTGCTTTGAGATTGGATTTGCTACCTACCCTGCACTCCGCTTTAAGACCGTTGAGAATGGATTTGCTGCGTGGCCTGCACTCCGCTTGAAGTGCGAGAGATGGAATTTTGGCTGCCTGGCTGCAGTTTGCATGAAATGTTTCTAGAGATGGATTTGCTGCTGGCCTACTCTCCGTTTAAAGTTGCCGTGAATAGATTTGCTGCTGGCTTGCACTCTGCTGGAAATCTGTGAGATTTGAAATTTGCAGCCCCGGCCTGCACCCCATTTAACGGCTGTGAGATTTGATTTGCTGCCTGGCCTGCACTTCGCTTGAAGAGCTGATATATGTGATATGTTGCCTGGCCTACACTCCGCTTGAAATGCGGTGAGATGGGATTTGATGCCTGGCCTGCACTCCGCTTGAGTGCTGTGACATTGGATTTGATTCCTGGCCGTCACTCCGCTTTAAGTGCTGTGTGATTGGCTTTGCTGTCTGCCCTGCACTCTGCATGAAGGGCCTGCAAAGTGAATTTACAGAAAACTCTGCTTTAAGTCAGGTCAGGTGACGGAGGTATGCATTGGTGAGCACATCGGGACCAGTGATCACAATACCATAAGTTTCAATATAATTATGGAGAGAGTCAGAACTGGACCTAGGGTAGAGATTTTTGATTGGAGAAAGGCTAACGTTGAGGGAATGCGTAAGGATTTTAAAGGAGTGAATTGGGACACTTTGTTTCATGGGAAGGATGTAGAAGAGAAATGGAGGACATTTAAAGGGGAAAATTGGTAAGAGAACAAAATCTTTATGTCCCCTAATAGTTGAAAGGAATAGTAAAAATTGAAAGAGCCATGGTTTTCAAGGGAAAATGGACACATGTATCGAAAAAAGAGAGATATCTACAATACTTCTAGGAGGCAAGGAGTAAATGAGGTGCTAGAGGAGTATAAAAGAATGTAAAAAGTCATCTTAAGAAAGAAATTAGGAAGGCTAAAAGAAGATATGAGGTTGCCTTTGGCAAGAAAGGTGAAAGTAAACCAAAGGGATTCTAATTCTACAGCTATCTTAATAGCAAAAGGATAACGAGGGATCACATTGGACCATTAGAGAAACCAGAATGTACAGCTATCTGCAGAGACAAAAGAGATGGGGGAGATATTGAACAATTTCTTTCATCGGTATTCACCCAAGGAGAGGATATTGAACTCGGTGAGTAAGGAAGGGGAAAGAGTAGAGTAGCTATTGGAAACTATGAGTTTTCACGAGAGGAAGAACTGACATTTTTGAAAAATATACAAGTGGATAAGTCTCCAGTCCTGACAGGAAAATCCCTAGGACATTGAGGAAGTTAAGTGTAGAAATAGCAGGAGCTATGACAGAAATATTTCAAATGTCATTAGAAACGGAACAGGTGCTGGAGGATCTCGTATGCGCATGTTGTTCCATTGTTTAAAAAGGGTTCAAAGAAAAATAAACCCTAGCAATTATAGACCCCTATTAGTTTGAGAACGTCATGGAGGGCAAATTAATGGAAAGGATACTTAGAGATAATATATTATCAAGCAACTTGGATAAACAGGGGTCTGATCAGAAGATCACATGGATTTGTGCCTGGAAGGCCCCCCATGTTTGACACACTTCATGTATGAATTTTTGGGTTGAAGCGGTAACTAGGGAATTGATGAGGGGTAAAGGCATGGATGTTGTCCTATATGATTTCAGTAAGGCCTTTGACAAGGTTCCCCAGGTGTGAAGTTGTTAAGAAGGTTCAATCTTTGGGTGTTAAATGGCGAGTAGCAAGATGGATTCAACAGTGGCTGAATGGGAGATGTCAAGAGTAATGGTGGATGGCTGTTTGTCAGGTTGGAAGCCGGTGACCATGGGGTGCCTCAGGGATCTGTGTTGGGTCCACTGTTGTTTGTCATGTACATCAATGATCTGGATGATGGGTGGAAAATTGGATAAGTAAGTATGCAGATGATACTAAAGATAGGTGGTGTTGTGGATAATAAGTAGATTTTCAAAGTCTACAGAGAGATTTGGGCCATTTGGAAAAGTGGGCTGAAAAGATGGCAGATGGAGTTTAATGCTGATAAGTGTGAAGTGCTACATCTTGGCAGGAACAAATCAAAATAGGACGTACATGGTAAATGGTAGGGAATTGAGGAATGCTTGTGAACAGAGGGATCTAGGAATAACTGTTCATAGTTCCCTGAAGGTGGAATCGCATGTAGGTAGGGTGGTAAAGAAAGCCTTTGTTTGCTGGCCTTTATAAATCAGAAGCATTGAATATATAGTAGGGAAGTATTGTTAAAATTGTACAAGGCATTGGTAAGACCAAATTCTGGAGTATGGGTTGTACAATTTTGGTCGCCTAGTTATATGAAGGATGTCAACAAATAGAGAGAGTACAGAGGAGATTTACTAGAATGTTGCCAGGGTTCCAGCAACTATGTTTACAGAGAAAGGTTGAACAAGTTAGGTCTTTATTCTTTGAGCGCAGAAGGTTAAGGGGGGACTTGATTGAGGTATTTAAAATGATGAAAGGGATAGACAGAGTTGACGTGGATACGTTTTTTCCCATTGAGGGTAGGGAAGATTCAAACAAGAGGGCATGACATAGAATTAAGGACAGAGGTTTCGGGGTAACGTGAGGGGGAACTTCTTTACTCAGAGGGTGGTGGCTGTGTGGAATCAGCTTCCAGCAGAAGTGGTGGAGGCAGGATCGATTTTAACATTTAAGAGTAAAGTGGATAGGTATATGGACGTAAAGGGAATGGAGGGGTATGGTCTGAGTGCAGGTAGATGGGACTAGGGGAAAACAAATGGTCTGCACGGACTGGAAGGGCCGAGAGGGCCTGTTTCCGTGCTGTAATTGTTATATGGTTATAGGGTTATATGGTTATAAGTGTCGAATAAGTCAGGAGGACACATTATTGGCAACAATGCTGAATACAAGGTTCAACTGGATTTGCTGCCTGGCCTGCACTCTGCTTGAAGTGCTGTCATGTTCGATTTTCTGCCTGGCCTGCACTCTGCTTGAGGTTGTGTGAGATTGGATTTGCTGCATGGCCTGCGCTCAGCTTGAGGTGCTGTGAGATTCGTTTTGCTGCCTGGCATGCAGTCCGCTTAAAGTGCTGTGAGATTGAATTTGCTGCCTGGTCTGCACTCCGCTTGAGATGCTATGAGGATGGATTGCTGCATGGCTGGCACTCCGCTTGAAGTGCTGTGTGTTTGAATTGCTGCCTGGCCTCCACTCTGATTGAAGATCTGTGAGATTTGTTTTGATGCCCGGCCTGCACTCCGCTCGAAGTGCTATGAGATTGGATTTGCTCAATGGCCCGCACTCCGCTTGAGGTGCTGCGAGATTGGATTTGTAACCAGGCCGGCACTCCGCTTGTGTGTTTGGATTGCTGCCTGGCAGGCACTCTGCTTGAAGTGCTGTGAGAATTGATTTCATGCCCGGCCTGCACTCCGCTTGAAGTGCTACGAGATTCGATTTGCTGTCTGGCCTGCCCTGTGCCTGAGGTGCGATTAGATAGGATATGCTTCCTGGCCTTCATTCCTTGAGGTGCTGTGAGATTGGATTTGCTGCCTGGCCTGCACTGTGCTTCGGGTGCTGTGAGATTCGTTTTGATGCCTGGCCTGCAGTCTACTTGAAGTGCTGTGAGTTTGGATTTGATGTCTGGCCTGCACGCTGCTTGAAGTGCTTTGAGATTGGATTTGCTGCCTGCCCTGCACTCCGCTTGAAGTGTTGTTAGATTGGATAAGTTGCCTGGCCTGCAGTCCGCTTTAAGACCGGTGAGATTGGATTTGCAGCGTGGCCCGCATTCCGCTTGAAGAGCTGTGAGTTTGGATTTGCTGCCTGCCCTGCTCTACACTTGAAGTGCTGTGAGATTGGATTTGCTGACTGGCCTTCACTCTGCTTGATGTGCGTTGAGATTGGATTTGCTGCCTGGCCTGCAATCTGCTTGAAGTGCTGTGAGATTGTATTTGCTGCCAAGCCTGCATTCTGCATGAGGTGCTGCGAGATTCTATTCGCTGCCCGGCCTGCACTCTGCTTGAGGTGCTGTGAGATTGGATTGGCTGCCTGGCCTGCACTCGGCTTGAGGTGATGTGAGATTGGATTTGCTGCGTGGCCTGCCGTCTGCTTCAAGTGCTGCGAGATTGGATTTGCCTCCTGGTCTACACTCCGCTTGAAGTGTTGTGAGATTGGATTTGATGCCTGGCCTGCATGCAGCTTAAAGTGCCGCGAGATTGGATTTTCTGCCTGCCCTGCACTACGCTTGAAGTGTTGTGAGATTGGATTTGCTGCCTGGCATGCAGTCCGCTTGAGGTGCTGTGAGATTGGATTTGCTCTCTGGCATGCACTCTGCTTGAGGTGCTGTCAGATTGGATTTGCTGCCTGGCCTGCCCTGTGCTTGAGGTGCTGTGAGATAGGATTTGCTCCCTGTTCTGCATTCCTTGAGATGTTTTGAGATTAGGTTTTCTGCCTGGCCTGCACTGTGCTTCAGGTGCTGTGAGATTCGTTGTGCTGCCTGGCCTGCACTCTACTTGATGTGCTGTGAGATTCGATGTGCTGCCTGGCCTGCAGTCTGCTTCTTCAAGTGCTGCGAGATTGGAGTTGCTACCTGGTCTACACTCCGCTTGAAGTGTTGTGAGATTGGATGTGATGCCTGGCCTGCACTGAGCTTGAAGTGTTGTGAGATTGGATTTGCTGCCTGGCCTGCAAGTCCCGCTTGAGGTGCTGTGAGATTGGAATTTGCTGCTGGGCCGGCACTCCTGCTTGAAGTGCCGTGAGGTTGGATTGCTGCCTGGCCTGCAGCTCTGCTTGAGAGGCTGTGAGATTGGGATTTGCCCACTGGCCCGCACATCTGTTTGGGGTTCTGTGCGATTGGATTATCGTGCCTCCTGCACTCTGCATAAGATGCTGTGACATACGATTTGCAGGCGTGACCTGCACTGCACTTCAGGTAATGTGAGTTTCGTGTTGCTGCCTGGCCTGCACTCTTCTTCAGGTGCTGTGAATTTCGACTTGCTGCCTGCCCTGCAGTTTGCTAGAAGTGCTGTGAGATTGGATGTCCTGTCTGGTCGGCACTCTGCTTGAAGTGATGCGAGAATGTAGTTGCTGCCATGCCTACATTCCGCTTCTAGTGCTGCGAGATTGGATTTGCTGCTTGGCCTGCACTCCGCTTGAAGTGCTGTGAGATCGGATTTGTTGCATGGCCTGGTCTCCGTTTGAGTGCTCTGATATTGGATTTGCTGCCTGGCCTGGACTCTGCTTGAAATGCTGTGAGATTGTATTTGCTACCTGGCCTGCACTCCGCTTTAAGAGCTGAAATATGTGATTGGTTGCATGGCTTGCACTCCGCTTGAAGTGCTGTGAGATGGGATTTGCTGTCTGGCCTGCACTACGGTTGAAGTGTTGTGAGTTTGGATTTGCTGCCTGGCCGGCACTCCGCTTTAAGTGCCGTGTGATTGCCGTTCTGCCTGGCCTGCACACTGCTTTAAGTGCTGTGAGATTGGATTTGCTACCTGGCCTGCACTTCGCTTGAAGAAATGATATATGTGATATGTTGCCTGGCCTACACTCCGCTTGAAGTGCGGTGAGATGGGATTTGATGCCTGGCTTGCACTCCGCTTGAGTGCTGTGACATTGGATTTGATTCCAGGCCGGCACTTCGCTTTAAGTGCTGTGTGATCGGCTTTGCTGTCTGCCCTGCACTCTGCATGAAGGGCCTGCAAAGTGAATTTACAGAAAACTCTGCTTTAAGTGTCGAATAGGTCAGGAGGATACATTATTGGCAACAATGCTGAATGCAAGGTTCAACTGGATTTGCTGCCTGGCCTGCACTCTGCTTGAAGTGCTGTCATGCTCGATTTTCTGCCTGGCCTGCACTCTGCTTGAGGTTGTGTGAGATTGGATTTGCTGCATGGCCTGCGCTCTGCTTGAGGTGCTGTGAGATTGGTTTTGCTGCCTGGCATGCAGTCCGCTTAAAGTGCTGTGAGATTGAATTTGCTGCCTGGTCTGCACTCCGCTTGAGGTGCTGTGAGGATGGATTTGCTGCCTGGCTGGCACTCCGCTTTAAGTGCT
Organism: Okamejei kenojei; assembly: GCA_035221665.1. Lineage (NCBI taxonomy): Eukaryota > Metazoa > Chordata > Chondrichthyes > Rajiformes > Rajidae > Okamejei > Okamejei kenojei. The sequence continues at coordinate 209,490 of JAVHYY010000270.1, read as the reverse complement.
GTGTGTTTGAATTGCTGCCTGACCTGCACTCTGGTTGAAGATCTGTAACATTTGTTTTGATGCCCGGCCTGCACTCCGCTTGAGGTGCTGCAAGATTGGATTTGCAACCAGGCCGGCACTCCGCTTGTGTGCTTTGATTGCTGCCTGGCAGGCACTCTGCATGAAGTGCTGTGAGATTTGATTTCATGCCCGGCCTGCACTCCGCTTGAAGTGCTACGAGATTCGATTTGCTGCCTGGCCTGCCCTGTGCCTGAGGTGCGATGAGATAGGATATGCTTCCTGGCCTTCATTCCTTGAGGTGCTGTGAGATTGGATTTGCTGCCTGGCCTGCACTGTGCTTCGGGTGCTGTGAGATTCGTTTTGCTGCCTGGCCTGCACTCAACTTGTTGTGCTGTGAGATTCGATTTGCTATCTGGCCTGCAGTCTACTTGAAGTGCTGTGAGTTTGGATTTGATGTCTGGCCTGCACGCTGCTTGAAGTGCTATGAGATTGGATTTGCTGCCTGCCCTGCACTCCGCTTGAAGTGTTGTTAGATTGGATATGCTGCCTGGCCTGCAGTCCGCTTTAAGACCGGTGAGATTGGATTTGCTGCCTGGCCTGCACTATGCTTGAAGTTATGTGAGATGGGATTTGCTGCCTGGCGTGCACTCTGCTTAAAGTGCTGTTAGGTCGGAGTTGCTGCCTGGCATGCACTCTGCTTGAGGTGGTGTGAGATTGGAGTTGCTGCCTGGCCTGCACTCGGCTTGTAGTGCTGTGAGATTAGATTTGCTGCCTGGCCTGCCGTCTGCTTCAAGCGCTGCGGGATTAGATTTGCTACCTGTTCTACACTCCGCTTGAAGTGCCGCGAGATTGGATTTGCTGCCTGCCCTGTACTACGCTTGAAGTGTTGTGAGATTGGATTTGCTGCCTGGCATTGCAGTCCGCTTGATGTGCTGTGAGATTGGATTTGCTCTCTGGCATGCACTCTGCTTGACGTGCTGTCAGATTGGATTTGCTGCCTGGCCTGCCCTGTGCTTGAGGTGCTGTGAGATAGGATTTGCTCCCTGTTCTGCATTCCTTGGATGTTGTGAGATTAGATTTTCTGCCTGACCTGCACTCTACTTGATGTGCTGTGAGATTCGATTTGCTGCCTGGCCTGCAGTCTGCTTCAAGTGCTGCGAGATTGGATTTGATACCTGGTCTACACTCCGCTTGAAGTGTTGTGAGATTGGATTTGATGACTGGCCTGCACGCAGTTTGCAGTGCCGTGAGATTGGATTTCCTGCCTGCCCTGCACTACGCTTGAAGTGTTGTGAGATTGGATTTGCTGCCTGGCCTGCAGTCCGCTTGAGGTGCTGTGAGATTGGATTTGCTGCCTGGCCGGCACTCTGCTTGAAGTGCCGTGAGTTTGGATTGCTGCCTGGCCTGCACTCTGCTTGAAGTGCTGTGAGATTGGATTTGCCTACTGGCCCGCACTCTGTTTGGGGTTCTGTGCGATTGGATTTTCTGCCTGGCCTGCACTCTGCATAAGATGCTGTGACATTCTATTTGCGGCGTGACCTGCACTGTACTTCAGGTGATATGAGTTTCGCGTTGCTGCCTGGCCTGCACTCTTCTTCGGGCGCTGTGAATTTCGACTTGCTGCCTGGCCTGCAGTTTGCTAGAAGTGCTGTGAGATTGGATGTGCTGTCTGGTCGGCACTCTACTTGAAGTGATGCGAGAATGGAGTTGCTGCCATGCCTACATTCCGCTTCTAGTGCTGCGAGATTGGATTTGCTGCCTGGCCTGCACTCCGCTTGAAGTGTTGTGAGATTGGATTTGTTGCCTGGCCTGGTCTCCGGTTGAGTGCTCTGCGATTGGATTTGCTGCCTGGCCTGGACTCTGCTTGAAATGCGGCGAGGTTGTATTTGCTACCTGGCCTGCAGTCCGCTTTAATAGCTGACATATGTGATTGGTTGCATGGCTTGCACTCCGCTTGAAGTGCTGTGAGATGGGATTTGCTGTCTGACCTGCACTACGCTTGAAGTGCTGTGAGTTTGGATTTGCTGCCTGGCCGGCACTCCGCTTTAAGTGCCGTGTGATTGCCGTTCTGCCTGGCCTGCACTCTGCTTGAAGTGCTGTGAGATTCGATTTGCTGCCTGGCCTGTACTCTGCTTGAGCTGCTGTGAGATTGGATATGCTGCCTGGCCTGCACTCCGCTTGAAGTGCTGAGGGATTGGATTTGCTCCCTGGCTTGCACTCTGCTCGATGTGCTGTGAGATTGAATTTGCTTTCTGACCTGCACTCTGCATGAAGTGCTGTGAGATTCGATTTGCTACCTGGCGTGCACTCTGTTTGAAGTGCTGTGAGATTATATTTGCTGCCTGGCCTGCACCCCGCTTGAAGTGATGTGCGATTGAATTTGCTCTTTGGCCTGCACTGCGCTTCAAGTGCTGTGAGATTGGATTTGCTGCCTGGCCTGCACTATGCTTGAAGTTATGTGAGATGGGATTTGCTGCCTGGCGTGACTCTGATTAAAGAGCTGTGAGGTCGTTGCTGCTGCCTGGCCTGCACTCCTCTTGAAGTGCTGTGAGATTGGATTTGACGCCTGGTCTGCATCTGGTTCAGCTGCAGTGAGATTGGATTTGCTGCCTGGCGTGCACTCTGCTTCAGGTGCTGTGAGATTGCAGTTGCTGCCTGGCCTGCACTCTCCTTGACACGCTGAGAGATTGTATTTGCCGCGTTTCCTGCACTCAGCTTGATGCGCTGCGAGATTGTATTTGCTGTCTGCCCTGCACTCCGCTTGAGGTGCTGTGAGATTGGTTTTGCTGCCTGGTCTGCACTCAGCTTGATGTGCTGTGATATTGAATTTGCTGCCTGGCCTGAACTCCGCTTCAAGTGCTGTGAGATTTAATTTGCTGCCTGGCCTGCACTCCGCTTGAGGTGCTGTGAGGTTGGATGTGCTGTCTGCCCGTCACTCTGCTTGAAGCGCTGTGCGATTGGATTGCTGCGTGTCCTGTACTCTGCTTTAAGTGCTCTGAGATTGGATTTGCTGCCTCGCCTGCACACCGCTTGAAGTGCTGTGAGATTAGATTTGCTGCCTGACCTGCACTGTGCTTGAAGTGCTGTTATATTGGATTTGCTGCCTGGCCTGCACTCTGCTGCAGCTGCTGTGCGATTGGATTTGCTTTCAGGCCTGCACTCTGCTTGTGGTGCCGTGGCATTGGATTTGTTGCCACCTCTGCACTCTGCTTGAAATGCTGTGAGTTTGGATTTGCTGCCTGGCCTGCGCTCTGCTTGAAATTCTCTGATATTGTATTTGCTGCCTGGCCTGTACTCTGCTTGAAGTGCTGTGAGATTCGATTTGTTGCCTGGCTGAGTGATGACTTTCGAGGTAAATTTTCAGATTGTCTTTGTTAAAATGTGACCGCTCTATCTCTCTATATTAAAATTGTATATTTTTTATCAGCTGCAAAGAGACATGAAGAGGCATTGTGCAGCAGGACGCAACTAAAGACACAGGAAATAAGTGAACTTGAGTAAGAGAACTGCCAGCCCACCAGCCGTAAGTCACTGGACTGCTAGCCCACCAGCCACGAGTAAGTGAACTGCCAGGCCACGACCAATGTGAGACTGAATTTCCAGCCCTCCAGCCATGACTTAGTGAATTACCAGCCCACCAGCCATGTCACACTGAACAGTGAGTCCGAGAATCCATTCAGTCCACAATGTCCATACTAGCCCTCTGGATAACAGTCCCTTCAGCCCACAACACCCATACTAGCGCTCCAGAGATCCACGCAAGGATAGGCTTTCCTCCTTCATTGCTGTGATCTGAAAAAAATATGAAAATGTCTAAAATTGATTCTCCACTCCATCTCTCTCGCAGTCACCTGTTTTGGGCCGAATTTCTAGAAGTTTCTGAGCTGCCAGCCCACCTGGCCGAAGTTACTGAGCTGCCAGTCTGCAAGGCAGGAGTGACTGAGCAGCTAGCCCAACAATCCATTCTGCCCACGATGTCCATACAACCCCGAGGAAACCAGTCCTTTCGGCCCACAGCACTCATTCTGGCGCTCCAGAAAGCCACGCCCCCCACTGGCCTGTAATATAGTGGAATTTGTGGAGATGTGGAATATTGCGCTGGAGGACCAGTCCCCCCGTGTCAAGCTGGGACCCAACGGGTCCCACTTAGTCTAATACACACACACACACTCACACACACACACACACACACAACACACACACACACACACACACACACACACACACACACACACACACACACACACACAAACACACACACACACACACACACACACACACACACACACACACACACACACACACACACACACACACACGCGCGCACGCGCGCGTATATATATATATATATATATATACATATATATATATATGGAGCGAGAGAGAGAGAGAGGAGAGAGAGAGAGAGAGAGAGAGAACGAGAGAGAGAGAGAGAGAGAGAGAGAGAGAGAGAGAGAGAGAGAGAGAGAGAGTAGTGATAGGGGGTTGATTGAGAGGATATTAATAGAGAGAGACAGAGAGATGGGGGTGAGCGAGAGGGGTGGCGAGAGGAGAGTTAGGGAGAGATTGCGAAAGAGAGGAGGGAGATGGGTGAGAGAGAGGGCGGAGAAAAAGAGGCGGAGAGTCCCATAGTCAGACAGTATGCAAACAGGCCCTTCATACAAACATAGAGACGCAGAAAATAGGTGCAGGAGTAGGCCATTCGGCCCGTCGAGCCTGCATCGCAATTCAATATGTTCATGGCTGATCAACCAACTCAGTATCCCTTACCTGCTCTCCATACCCCCTGATCCCTCCAGCCACAAGGGCCACATCTAACCCCCTCTTAAATAGAGCCAATGAACTGGCCTCAACTACCTTCTGTGGCAGAGAATTTCAGAGACTCACCACTCTGTGTGAAAAATGTTTTTCTCATCTCCGTCCTAAAAGATTTCCCCCTTATCCCCTTCGTCCCTTCCTGTCCACACTGACCAACGTGCCCCATCAACAGTGGCACACCTGCTCGTCTTTGGCATATAGACCTCTGATATAGCACCTGTGTAAATGTTTCTTAAATGTTAAAAGCAAGGGAAGAGTTCAGAGACAGTTGAAGGGAGCATGGAATGCAGTTTGTTGGATGACCCTGAATGTTAACACGTTAATGATTACGATTTCTTGTGAAATGTCCAAACTATGTGTTGGCAGAAACAGCCATCAGATTAGAGTTTATGACAGCTCCGCAAAATAATTCATGCTGTCTGATCTTTCCACAGCTGGACCTTCGGCCCACCGAGTCATTGCCGACCATCGATCACCCGCTCACTCTGGTTTTGGTTATAGAAACAGCGCGAAAACTAGCCCTTCGTTTCACCGAGTCCATGGTCTGCAGCTGTGAGGCTCTCCTTCTTTCCCTCTCCTCCTCCTCTCCCCCCTGACTCCCTCCAGCATTTATCTTTAACGGTCTATTCAACTCTCCGTCTCTCCAATTCACTATCCCTTTCTTCTTCTCACCTTGCATCGCCCCAGGGAGAGTGGGAGGGAGAGATGTGGGGGGGGAATGAGAGACGGAGAGAGGGATAGCGGAGAGGAAGAGGGAGGGAGGGAGGGAGAGAGGAGGATAGGGAATGTGTGAGTGCATGGGGAGAATGTTCTACGTCTACTCTATCTACCTCTGCCTTAATATCCTTTCGAGAGAGGGGAACAGGGAGAGTGGGAGGGAAAGTGGTAAGGAGCGAGGGAGGGTGAGAAGTAGAGAGGAGAGAGGGGGTAAGAGTGGGCGAGGGAGGGAGGAGAGAGAGGAAGAGAGGGAAGGATAGAAGGAACGAGACGGTGGGAAGGAGGGAGAGGGTGAGCTAGAGGGCGGCAGGAGGAGGGAAGCAGAAATCGAGAGTGGGAAGGAGAGATGGAGAGAGAGCTAGGGACCGCGGGAAGGAGGGGGCGGATAGGAAGGAGGGCCTGAGGGAAGAAGGGAAGGGGAGAGGATGGGAGACTAGGAGAGGGGTAGAGAGAAAACGAGTGCTAGGGGATGAGGGAGAAAGGGTGCTCAATAGGCCACGCCAGCCCCCTTCACGAAAGAGCAAGCGTGCGTGGGGATGGAACGGGGATGATCGGTTAATGATTGTCCAGCGGGCGCGGGTCCAGCGAGTTATAGCGGAGGCGAGGGGGGGCGGAGTGTAGCCGCCCTCATCGTGGAAATTCCCTGCGGTTGAAGATATAAGCTCAGAACCCCGCCAGTCTCGGCCCGCGCTCTCACTCCCCCACCACGTTCCTCACGGGCTGACAGAGAGAGAGAGAGAGAGAGCGAGAGAGAGAGAGAGAGAGAGAGAGAGAGAGAGAGAGAAACGGCAGCATGTGGTGAGCTGGGAGACTGGACGGTGTATTGGGAGAGTGTCGCTGTGTGTGAGTGCGCGCGTGTGTCTGTGTGCCTTGTGTTTGCGTGAATGTGCATCTGTATGTGTGCCTGTGCCTATGTGTCAGCGTGTGTGTGTGTGGCGCCATATGTCTGTGTACGTGTGCGAGTGTGTATGTCAAATATGCTCACACTCCTCTCTCTTACTAGGTCCCATTCATTTCTACTCTTGGCGCTGTGCTCCGGACTTTTTGTGGAGAATATCACCGCGACCAGCGAACCCATCCAGCTTCCTGGTGAGATGGGGGAAGAGGAGTAATCCCATAGTGCGGAGTGGGAGCGAGAGTAGAAGAGGGAGCGCAGCCCGGCGCGAGGGAAGGGGAGGGAGAGAGTAGTGGACGGGGGGGGGGGGGGGGTGTGTGGTGGTGCCGTCGCACTGTTTGAAGGGGGTGGGACAGGAGGGAGCGCCACACCGCGTGAGATGAGCGGATGAGGAGGCAGCGTTGCACTGCGAGAGGAGGGCGGATGGGAAGAAACGGAGAGGAGACACAGCGAGAGAGGAAGGGTGTTTGGGACCAAGAGAAGGAGAGAGGAAGAATGGGGGAGGCAGAGATGGAGGGAAAATGTGAAGGGGAGGGAAGAAAGTTAACAGAGGAAGGAAAGGAGGGAGTGAGAGAATGTGGGAGGGAAGGTGAGTGAGAAGGAGAGGGAGGCAGGGTGGGAGGGAGAGGTTTAGTTTTGCTAACATCTTCTCTCGACTCTCCAGCATTGTGTTCCCCACCCTCCAACATTATACATGGCCACTACGTCTATGAAACCCATCATGGTGACCACTTTCCCGGGGCCGTGATCAGATATGTATGTGATCCCCCGTTCTGGCACCTACCTCAACGAGACCATGGTAAGGACCGCGCTGGACATGGCTGGTTCGTTTTGTTTAAGCATTAATTTAGCTTAATTTAGTTTAGCTTAGTTTAGTTTAGTTTCGTTTTTTTCAGTTTAATTTAGTTTAGTTTTATTTCCGTTTAGTTTTGGTTTAGTTTTACCTTCGTTTTAGTTTTACCTTTAGTTTAGTATAGTTTTTAGCGTTTGTTTTCGTTTTAGTATTTTTTTTCCTTTAGTTTTAGTTTACTTTTCGTTTACTTTTGTTTAATTTTAATTTCAGGTTTGAGTTAGCTTCGTTTTACTTTAATTTGATTTTTGTTTTAGTGTGGTTTGTAATAGGTTTTTACCTTTAGATTGGTTTTAGTTCAGTTTCTCATTGGCGTTATTTTAGGTTTCGTTTTAGATTTTTCGTTATAGTTTAGTAAAACTCAAGATTTAGTTTTCATTTAGGTAAGTTTAGTTTTGGTTTAGGTTTAGTTTAGTTATTTCAGTTTAAATACGTTTTAATTATAATATAGCTTAGATTTAGCGTCGTCTAAAGTTTTAGCTTAAATGTAGTTTTAGCTGGGGTATAGCTTAGTATGTCATGGCTTTAGTTTACGTTTAGATTTTATTCAAGTTTAGTTTAAGCTAAAGTTTTGATTTGGATACGTTTTAATTTTAGTTTTAGTTCTAGTTTAGTTTTAATTTAGTTGTAGATAATGAGCTGTCAGATGAACTAGACAGAGAGGAAGGGAACGTGCGGGGTTATATGATCGTATTCACAATGTTGGATGTTTGCCAATCCATCTCTCTACCCTCGCTCTCCCTCTCACTCTTCCCCTCTCTCTCCCCCCTCTCTCCCCTCCGTCTCCTCTCCCTCCCATTCCCCTCCGTCTGTCCCACCCCCTGTCCAATCCCTATATCCCCTCCCTCTCTCCCACTCCCTCTCCCCACTCTCTCTGACCACTCTCTCTCCCCTCGCTCTCTCCCCTCCCACTCTCCGCTCCCTCTCTCCTCCCATCTGCCATCCCTCTCCCCCTCTGTCTCTCTACGCACTCTCCCCTACCATAATCTCTCCACCCCTACCCCCTCTCTCTACCCTCTTTCTCCTCGTTATTGTCATCCCCGTGCCTCTCAACCTCTCTCAACCTTCTCCTTCTCTCCTTTCTTTCTCTCCACTACCCCCTCTCCCTTGCTCTGTGCTCCATCTCCCCTGCCTCCCCTTCTCTCTCTCTCCCCCTCTCACTCCCCTTTCTCTATCCCTCCGCTCTCTCGTCCCCCTCTCTCCCTGATCTCTCTCTCCACACTCTCTCTCCCTCCTTCCCCCTCTCTCTTCTCCTCCCTCTATGCCACTCTCTCATCCACTCTATTTACTCTATCTTCTCCTAATTCACTCTCCCCATCTCCTCTCCCCCCCCCTTCCCTCTATATCTCCCCTCTCTATCACCCTCCTCTCTGACCCTCTCTTTCTCCCTCTCTAACTCCCCGCTCTCTCCTCCCACTGCTCTCTCTCCCGCCGCTAATCTAATACCCAGGCATCTATGTATGTTCGTGTGGGTTACGCTGGGAGAACAAGGTACTCGGTAACAATCTTCCAACTTGTGTGAAAGGTAAAATGGGGAGGGACAGCCGCACTACGGGTGGGAAGGGGGGAGGGGGTGTAGGGACAGCCACACTGCGGGAGGGTTGGGAAGGGGGGAGATGTATCGGCGCACTCCGGGCGGGTGGGAATGGGAGAGAGGAAGGAGCGATGTACTGCCGGAGGCGAGTGGTGATGCAGAGGGAGTTCCGCACTGCGTGAGGGGAGGAGAGGGGGAGAGAACTAAGCGCCATACCGCCAGAGGGGGAGGGGGGTGAGGGAGAAATGGGAGAGCGTGCACTGCGGGAATATGTGTAGTGGGGCGGGAACGCCGCAATCTAGAAGGGGGATAAGGTTGGTCGTCGCACTGTGAGAGGGGAGGGAATGTGGAGATGAGGGACAACCGCACAGCGATGGTAGGAAAAGAGAGGAAGCCCTACTGCGGGAGCGGAGGGGAGGGAGCGGAGGGACCAATGCAGCCGCAATGCGGAAGGGAAAGGGATGGGAGAGGATGGAGCCCCACAGAGCGGGAGGGGAGGGGGGAGAGGAAAAGGAGGAGAGATTGCTAACAAAGTTCCCCACACCCCATTAGCTGTTGACTGTGGACCACCTCCTGCCGTAAACCACGCTACATACAAGTATATCACGCCACACGGAGATAACACGTTGTTATCTGTTGTTCAATACAGCTGTGATAAATCCGCTTGGGACCCTGATCACATTGGAGACGGTGAGAGAAAGGGACACGGGACAGAGAGAGAGACGGAAATAGAGAGGGGGGGAGAGAGTGAGAGGAAATGAGAGAGAGAGAGAGAGAGAGAGAGGAGAGAGAGAGAGAGAGAGAGAGAGAGAGAGAGAGAGTGAGAGAGAGAGAGAGAGAGAGAGAGAGAGAGAGAGAGAGAGAGAGAGAGAGAGAGAGAGAGAGAGAGGGGGGATAAAACGGGAGCGAGAGAGATAGAGCGCGTGTGTGTGTGAATGTGAGAGAGAGGGAGAAATAGAGAGAGAGAGAGAGAGAGAGAGAGAGAGAGAGAGAGAGAGAGAGAGAGAGAGAGAGAGAGAGAGAGAGAGAGAGAGAGAGAGATAGGGATAAGACGGGAGCGAGAGAGAGAGAGCGCGTGTGTGTGTGAATGTGTGTGTGTGAGAGAGAGAGAGAGAGAGAGAGAGAGAGAGAGAGAGAGAGAGAGAGAGAGATAGACAGGGGGGAGAAGAGGAAGTGAGAGATAGAGAGAGTGTGGGAGAGAGGAAGAGGAGGGGAGAAGAGGCAGGGACGATTGGGAGGGGGTAGAGAGGGGGCGATTGGGAGAGAGCAATATGGGAAGATAGGGGGAGAGAGATGAAGGGAAAGATGGCGAGGATAGAGAGTGAGGGGGAGAGAAAGAGGGGGACGAGAGAACAATTATATTGAAGAGAGCCAGAGAGATAGGGGTAGAGGGTGGGTAGAGAGAGAGAGGGAAGCGAGAGAGGGAGAAAATGAAGGGTAATAGGGTAGAGCGTGTATGGAGAGAGTGGGTGGGTGGGTATAGACGGGAAGAGAGAGGGGGATACGGGGGGGTGCTAGGGAGGGGGAAAGGGTGAGCGTGGAGACAGAGCGGGGGGAGAGATAGAGGAGGAGAGAGAGTGAGGGACAGAGAGGGGGAGCGGGGTAGGGAGAACAAGAGGGAAGAGTGACGGGGAGAGGGTGAATGGAGAGAGAAGAGGGTGAAAGAGAGGGGACGGAGAAGAGTAAGAAGAGGGAGAGAGTGGAAAGAAAGAGGGGCAAGAGAAGCGAGAGAAGGGGGAGAGAGGGAGGAGAGAGACAGATGGGGAGAGGCGAGAGAGAAGAGTGTGGGGAGAGAGGGGGAGGGGGGAAGAGAGCAGAGAGAGGGGGTGAGACATGGGGAGAGAGAGGGAGGAGACAGAGGGGGGGAGAAGGGGGAGAGTGAGGTAAATTAAAGTCCATTGTGGCTGATCTTTGTTTCTCTCCGTTCTCTCTCCCACTTTTCCTCTCTTCTCCCCTTTCCACCTTTCTCTCACCCCCTCACCCCGCTTACTCTCTCCCCGTTCTCCCTTCAACCTTTCCCCACTCTCTCTCCATCCTCTTTCCCTCTCTCTATCTTCTCTCTGCCTTCTCTCTCCCCTCTCTCACTTCGCTCTCTCTCTCGGTTTCTATATCTCTCTCTCCCCGTTCTCCCACTCCGCACACATTCCCCTCCCTCATTATCTCTCACATCTTTCCTCCCTCTCCCCCTGCTTTTTCTCTCACCCTTCCCCATCCCCTCTCTCACTTCTATTCCGCTCTTTCTTCCCCTTCTCTCCAACCTCGCCCACTTTCCTCCTCTCACTCTCCCCTCTCTCTCTCTATCCACCCTCTCTCTATTTCCCCTCTATATCCATGCTGTCTCTCCCCTTCTCTCGCTCCTCTCACTCCTCTCTCTCCCTCCCACTCGTTCTCCTCCTCTCTCACCACCCCTAATCCCCCTCCGACTCTCTCCCTCTCCCCCTCTCCCCCTCCATCTCTCCCCCTCTATCTTCCCACTCTCCGCCCCCCCCACTCTCTCCCCTCTCTCCCCGTTTTTCTTTTTCCCCTCTCTCTTTTTCATAGATGTGTACGTCTGTACGAAGAGTGGCACTTGGAAAAATATGAATCAACAGGAAAAGCTTCCCCTTTGTCACCGACGTAAGTAAACAGATCGCAAGCCGGGAGCACCACGCACATTCCCAGGTCTCCGTATCCCATGCACGGTTACCGGTTTTGATGTTGCACGCACGGTTGCTGGTCTCCGTATCCCACACCGGCAGCGCTCCGTACAGTTCCCGCTCTCTATATCCCATGCCGGGATTACCACGCACAGTTCCCCGTTTCTGTATCCCATGTACGGTTCCTGGTCTCTGTATCCCACACCGCAAGTATGGAGCCTGGTTCTCGATCTCTGTATTCCACACCTGGAGCAAAACGCACGGTTCCTGGTCTTCGTATCCTACAGTGGGCGCACCACGCCCGGTTCCTGGTCTTCGTATCCCATGCACGGTTTCTGGTCTTCGTATCCCAAACCGGCAGCACCGCGCACAGATCATGTCCTCCGTATCCCACACCGGGAGCAGCGGGCATGGTTCCCGGTCTCTGAACCTCACGCAAGGTACCCGGACTCCGTATCTCACGTACTGACCTTTTATCCTCGTTCTCTCTCCTTAAATCCCACATAGGACAGTGCAACGAACCAACGAAGATCGCGCATGGCCACATAGACTATAAGACCGAACACAACGATAGAAGCTACCTGTCTGTGATCAAATATACCTGTGACGCTGGCTATATGGAGAATAGCTACTCACAAGGCGGTATGCAGTCCTTCTCCCCCCCCCCCCCCATTGGTTCCGTTTCCCTCCCCTCCCCTCCCACCCCACTCCTCCCTTCCCCTGCCGTCCCCCTCCCCTCCTTTCCTCTCCTCACATACTCTCCCTTCCCTCCCCCTCCCCTATCCACATCCCACTCCACACCTCCCCACTCCTTCCCCTCCTCTCCTCTCGTATTGGCACCTCTCCTCTCCGCTCCCCTCATCTCCCCTCCTCTCCACTCCTCTCCTCTCTCCTCCATTCCCCCCACGCCCATTGTCTATGTATCTTCGATTCTCACTTTTCACAACGTTTGCTATCGTTCCCGATCCCTTTCCTGTCCTCTCATCCCCTTGCTTCTCTCCCCTCTTTCAACCTCTTTCCCTCCCCCCCTCTCCTCTTTTCGCTCTTCTTCGCTCTGTGTCTCTCTCTTTCTCTCTGTCTATCTGTCTGTCTGTCTGTCTGTCTGTCTGTCTGTCTGTCTGTCTGTCTGTCTGTCTGTCTGTCTGTCTGTCTCTCTGTCTGTCTGTCTGTCTGTCTGTCTGTCTGTCTGTCTGTCTGTCTGTCTGTCTGTCTGTCTGTCTGTCTGTCTGTCTGTCTGTCTGTCTGTCTGTCTGTCTGTCTCTCTCTCTCTCTCTCTCTCTGCTTTCTCTCTCTCTCTCTCCCCCTCTCTTTCCCTTTGCTCGTTCCCCCTTCCCTCTCATTTGTCACTCCCTCTATCCCTCCTCTCCCCACGGTTTCTCTATTTTCCATTCATTTCCGTTCATCGGGAGAGATGAGGAGGGGGAGAGGGAGTGTAGGAAGAAGAAAGGAAGAAAGCGAGGGAGGGATAAAGAGATGGAGAGCGAGAGAGAGGGAGGAAGGAGGGAAGTGGGGAGATAACGAGAAAGGGAGGGAGTGCGAGAAGGTGGGGGCGGAAGGATGGGACTGACTGAAGGAGGGAGGGCAACATGTCGGGAGGGAGATAGAAAACGAGGGAGGGAGAGAGTGGGAGAGACGGGGGAGAGCGAAAGGGAAGGAGGGCAAATAATGGCTGTAAACTTTCTACAGGATACTACTCTTGTGATGCTGACCAACACTGGTACAACACGCAACTTGGAAAACATTTGACAGCATGTCAAGAAGGTGAGATTTGCCCAATCAAATAATATTCACAGAGTATAATATTTGAGTAGGGAAGGTGGGTGGTGAAGTTGCAGTACTATAAGACGTTGGTGAGGCCACATTTAGAGTATAGTGTTCAGTTCTGGGCACAATGTTACATGAAATACGTTGTCAATGGTGGTACGATGGCGCAGAGGTAGCATTGCTGCCTGACAGCGCCAGGGGCCAGTGTTCAATCCTGGCTCCACGTGCTGTATGTGCGGCGTCTGTACGTTTTCCTCGTGACCCGTGGAGATTTTCTGCGAGTGCTTCGGTTTTTTCCCTCACTCAAAAGACGTACGGGCTAATTGCAGATTAATAGGCTTGGTATAAAAGTAAATTTGACAATAGACAATAGTCAATAGTCAATAGATGTAGGAATGGCCCATTCGGCCCATCGAGCCAGCACCGCCATTCAATGTGGCTGATCATCCACCATCAGTACTCCTTTCATGTGTTCTCTCCATATCTTTTGACTCTGCTATCTTTAAGAGTTCCATCTGACTCTCTTGAAAGCATCCGGAAAACCGACTTCCACCGCATTCTGAGGCAGAGAATTCCACAGTCTGACAACTCTCTGCGTGTAAAAGTATTTCCTCATCTCCGTTCTCAATAGCTCACCCCTTATTCTTAAAATGAAGCCCCTGGTTTTGGACTCCCCCAACACCGAGAACAAGTTTCCTGCCTCAAGCGTGTCGAAACCCTTAATAATCGTATATGTTTCAAGAATATCCCCATCCATCCTAAATTCCAAAGTATGGAAGCCCACATTTATCCACATTAAACTGTATCTTCCGCGCATTTGCCCATTCACCGAACCAGTCCAAGTCACCCTACATCCTTATAGCATCTTTCTCACAGTTCATACTGCCACCCAGCTTCGTATCAGCTACAGATTTGCCCATGTTACTTGTAATCCTTTCATCTAAATGAATAGATATTGTAAATAGCTGCGGTCCAAACACCGAGCCTTGCTGTACCCCACTCGTCAATGCCTGCCATTCTGAAAGGGGCCCGTTAATCCCTACTCTTTGTTTCATGGCTGCCAACCAATTTTCTATCATGCCATACCGTACCTCCAATACCAAGTGCTCTCATTTTGCACAGTAATCTCCTATGTGGGACCTTATCAAATGCCTTCTGAAAGTCCAGGTACATCCACTGGTTCTCCCTTGTCCATATTCCCAGTTACACCTAAAAAAAAACCCCATAAGATTAATAAAGTATGATTTCCGCTTCGGAAATCCATGTTCACTCGGATCGACCTTGCTACTGCTATCCAAATACGCCGCTATTTCATCTCTTATAATTAGCTCCAGAATCTTCCCCACCAACGATGGCAGGCTAACTGGTCTATAATTTCCTGTTTTCTCCCTCCTGTCTTTCTTAAAGAGTGGGTTAACATTAGCTACCCTCCAATCCACAGGAAGTGATTCTGAATCTATATTACATTGGACAATTATCACCAATGCGTCCACGATTTATCAAGCCACTTCCTTAAGTACCCTGGTTTGCAAAACATCAGGCCCTGGGGATTTATCATCCTTCAGTCCAATCAGTCTACCTAACACCATTTCCTGCCCAATGTGAACTGTCTTCAGTTACTTCATCACCCGAGATCCTTCGGCCACTCGTACACCAGGGAGACTGTTTGTATCCTCCATCGTGAAGACGGATCCAAAATACCTATTCAACTCGTCTGCCATTCCTTTGTTCCCCATAATAATTGTCCCCAGTGTGTGTCAGAGAGAGTTAGTGTGCAGGGATCTATGGCCGGCGTAGGCTCTTTGTCCGTTTTACTTGTTTCCGCGCTGTATCTCTAAACTAAACGGCCGAACGGGTGATCACTGGTAGGCGTGAGCGCAGTGGGCCGAAGGGCCTGTTTCCGCGCTGCATCTCAGAACATAGCTTAACTAAACCAAATTTGAAAAGGGTGCAAAGAAAGTTAAAATGTTGCCAGGACTCCAGTTGCCTAAACTACAGGAAAAGGTTGTTCAGGCTAGGATACTATTCATTCCGGCACAAGACAATGAGGAGTGATCTTATAGAGGTGAACAAAATCATGAGAGGGATGGATCGAGTAGAACCTCTAGTTCAGAGCAGAGGAACCCAGAGCCATAGAACATATGATTAAGCTGAGAGGGGGAAAAATGGAAGATGGCAACATTTCCACACAGAGGGTGATGTGTATGGAGCGAACATGGTCACGTAGCTGTATGATCAGGTAGTTGAGGCAGGGTAAATCGCAATGTTTAAGCGACAGGTACGTGGATAGGACAGGTTTAGAGTGACATCGCCCAACTGGCAGGCAGGAGGAATTAGTGTAGATGGGGCATGTTGGTCGCTGGGCAAGTTAGACAAAAGGAAGTGTTTTATTTTTACTGTGGGGCAGAGGGAGTTTATGTCTCGACCCAGGGAAATTAGGCCACTGTTCTCCCTGTTTACATAGGGAGAACAGTGGGCTGGGAATTATCTGGAGGGCACGAATGACCTTTCACCAGAATAACGATATATTTTGTTCTCCCCACCCATCTCTCTCTTCATCTCCACCTCCCTCTCACTTCCCCCTCTCGCCTTTCCTCCCTCTCTCCATTATATCTCTCTCTTTCCCTTCCTCTTTCATTTCTTTTCTGTTTCCCTCCGCTAATCTCTCTCTCTCTCTCTCTCTCTCTCTCTCTCTCTCTCTCTCTCTCTCTCTCTCTCTCTCTCTCTCTCTCTCTCTCTCTCTCTCTCTCTCTCTCTCTCTGTCTATCTATCTCTATCTCTCTCTATCTCTCTCTCTTTCTCTCCCACTCACTCACTCACTCGCTCTTCCCCCTCTCTCTAACTCTATCTTTCTCTTTCTCTCTTTCCCTCCCATTCTCACCCTTCCTCTCTCTTCTTTATTCCTCTATCTTCCCAATTTCGTTCTCCCATTCTTTCCTCTATTCATTTGCTCCCCATTCATTCATTCACTCTCTCACTCCTTCTGCCTCTCTCTCTCCCTCTCTCTCTCTCTCTCTCTCTCTCTCTCTCTCTCTCTCTCTCTCTCTCTCTCTCTCTCTCTCTCCCTCTCTTATCCTCCCTCTCCACAGTCTCCGAGGGCAAGCCCCTGGTCCCCCTCGACCCCGTCAACCCTCCACCCACCCACGTGGTCCCCGAAGGGGCATCTCCATGGAGCGTCCTCATCACCCTACCGGATCATTCCATTCACAACGGCTTCCTCATCTCTCACTACATGGTGCTGACCAGCCTCGAAATCTTTGGGGGGCAGGACATCTCCAACGAGATGATCAAGGGGATGAATGTCTACCTTGGAGTGAGGTGCCGCCATGATATGGAGAAAGCCCATGCCTACAAAGTTAGCAACGTCATTTCAGAAGCCAAGAACAAATTTTCGGTGGTCCGTCTCGTTGAGAACGTCCCGTTTGGAAACACCATCGTGCCCATAGCCGTCCCTCACGAGGATCTGGCATTTCCTGGATCTACTGGGATAGCCGCTGGCTGGGACGTAGGTCACCATGACCACCCTGGGGAACATGTTTACCTCACGGTCCAATCAGTGGAGGATAAGCAGGCTTGTGACGTTTGCATGACGAAGAACTACCCCCAGAACGGGCCAGATTTCGAAGGCCTCTTCTGCACTAGAGCGCACCAGTCCTCCCTCAGGCTCGACACACACGACGACGGCTTGGCTTTGGAGATTGTGGTCAACGGAACAAGCTATGCTGCAGGTCTACTCTCGTCGCCCGAGGCTTGCGAGGGAGATCTGGAGGTCTTTGTGAATCTTTTCTCCATGCCAGCTTTGAACGAAGCGTTTGGACAGAAGAATTGAAGTTAGGTTTGGGTTCGTTTGGGTTGGGTTGGCTTGGCTTGGTTTGCCTTTACTTGGGTTGTCTTGGCTTGGCTTGGCTTGGCTTGGCTTGGGACACGGTGCGATGGGTAGATGAGTCATCGAGTCACACAGCGCGGAAATAGACCTTTCCACCCAACATGCCCACACCAGCTAACATATCCAATCTACGCGATACCACCCGTACACGTTTGGTCTGTATATCCCTATCAATCTGACAAAGCCCCACTTACCTGCGTTCATAAGTTTATAATTTCTAGGAGCAGAAATAAGCCATTCTGCCACTCAATTCTTCTCCGCGTTTCTATCATGGCGGATTTGTCTTTTCCTCTAAACCTACTCCTCCCCTTCTCCCCACAACCGCGACACCCGTACTTATCAAAAACCTAGATATCTTTGCAATACACATCTACATTTACTTGGCCTGCACCGCCGTAGGCAGAGAGTCGAGGAGAGATCGAAGGGTGGTGAGTGAACAATGAGAAGCGGAAGGGGAGGGACGGGGTTGAAGGGAGGGAGCGGAAGGACCAAAACCCTTGTCAATGCCCCCCACCCATTCCTAAATGCTTAATAAAAGTAGATGAGAGTTTATTTCCATGTGTGTCCTTGTGTCTCTGTCTGACTCCCGATAAGAATGCGTGACGGGACGTTGCGGGGGGGGGGGGGGTTCATTCTAAGCGCGCATGGGTGTATCTAACGCCCGGGAAAGTGTGTGTGACGGGACGTTGCGGATGGGGTTTCACTCTTAGAGCGTATATGCATGGATGTGAGTGGATGAGACAGTGGAATAATGTAGAACTAGTGTGGACGGGTGATCGCTGGTCAGCGTGGACTCGGTGGGCCGAAGTGCCTGTTTCCGCACTGCATCTATAAAGGAATACAAAAAAAACGAAGACATTAGTGAGGCCGTACTGTTCTGGTTTTGTCGCCCTACTGCAGGAAGGATGTCATTGAACTCGAAAAGGTACAGGACTCGAGGGGCGTGAGCTTTAGGGAGAGGTTGGGCAGGCTAGGACTCTATTCCTTGGAGTGCAGGAGGATGAGAATGGTCTGATAGTGTACACAATCAGGAATGGACATAGATAAGATGAGTAGAGTATATTACCCCCGGGGTAGGCGAATAAATAACCAGGAGCATAGGTTTCAGATGAGAGGGCAACAGAATATTATTGGAATCTGGTGGGCAATTTTTCCACGCATAGACTGGTCGGTGGATGGAACAAGCTGCCGGAAAAGGTAGCAAAGGCAGAACTACCACAATATTTAAGAAACACTTGGTGTGACATGGAGTGTGTCAGAGATAGATAGCAGGGGCGAAGAAAAAGGATAGCTAGATGGAGAGAGAGCGAGAGAGGGAAGGAGAGAGAGTGAGGGAGAGAGACAGAGACACAGAGAAAAAAAGAAAGAGACGGAGAGCGATAGAGAGGTGGAGAGAGAGAGAGATGGATAGAGAGAGAAAGAGAGAGAGGGTGAGAGAGAGAGAGAGAGAACGAGAGAGAGAGAGAGAGAGAGAGAGAGAGAGAGAGAGAGAGAGAGAGAGAGAGAGAGAGAGAGAGAGAGGGTGGGGAGGGTGGGGGAGATAGAGAGATAGAGCGAGAAAGAGAGAGAGAAAGTGAGAGATGGAGTGTGTCAATGAGGGAGAGAGAGGGATTATGTCACCGTTCACGTTTAGTTTCACGAAGCAGCGCGGAAATAGGCCCTTCACCATCACTGCACACTAGCACTATTCTGCAGACACTGGGGGATAATTTACAATATTATTGAAACTAATAAATCACAAACGCGTCCTTATTTGGAGTGCGGGGGTAAACCGGAGAACATGAAATAACCCACGCGGATCACGATTAGAACGTGCAAACACCAACTGACAGCACGCAAATTCAGGATGAAAACCAGGTCTCTGGCGCGGAGGGAGGGATACGGATGCGTATATTGTTAGCAACATTGTCTACACAGCGTTTCATGTGAAATAGTACGGTGGAAGAATAGGTGTCAATGTAATTACCCTCAAACAAGTCCATGTCATTCCGGTTAAAGCAGTCCTGCAAATTCCCAGAAATTCCCTCAGGCCACACGTGAATCTGGTTTGTCCATTGATAAGTGGCAATTCTGGATTTAGTGTTGTCCAATGAACCAAATTTGATAAGAGAACTCGAGGTAAACGAAACGCTTCGAGGTAGTAATCATAATATGATTAGTGTTAATCTGCAGTTTGAAAAGGAGAAGGTTAAATCGGAAGTGACAGTGATGCAGGCATGAGAGAGGAGCTGGCAAATGTAGACTGGAAAGGGATACTAGCATGAATTACGGTGGAACAGCAATGGAAGGAATTTCTGGGCATAATCCGGAGGACACTGGATCATTTCATTCCAAAACGGAAGAAAGATTCTGCGTGGGAGTAGGAGAGAACCGTGGCTGACAAGAGAAGTGAGGGATTGAATAACTAAAATAAAAGATGTATAACACAGCAAAGAGTATTCGGAATCCAGATGATTGGGAAACATTCATAGAACAATAGAAAGAAACAAAACAGGCAATATGGGCTGAAAAGATGAAGTACGATGGGAAGCTGGCCTGGAATATAAAGAAGGACAGCAAAGGCTTATTTAGCCATGTTAAAGTAAAAAGAGTAGCAAAGTCAAATGTGGGTCCCTTGAAGGCAGACACTGGTGAATTATTGTGCGGAACAAGGAAATGGCAGAAGAGTTGAACAGGTACTCGGACATGTCTTCACTAAGAAGACACAAAGAATATCCCAGAAGTACTGGAGGACAGAGTATCTAAAGGGGTCGAGGAACTGATAGAGATTTTCATTAGGTGAGAAATAGTATTGGGTAGGCTAATGAGACTGATGATAAAACACCGGGGCGTGATGGACTGCATCCCTGGGTCCTCAGGGAGGTGACTCTAGAAATAGTGGACGCATTGGTGATCATTTTGCAATGTTCAATAGTTTCAAAATCAGTCTCTGTGGATTGGAGGATGGCTAATGTTATCCCATTCTTCAAGAAAGGAGCGAGAGAGAAAACTGGGAATTACAGACCAGTTAGCCTGACATCGGTAGTAATTGCGCATTTGGATAGCAATAATAGGATTAGTCCAAGTCAGAATGGATTCATGAAAGGAAAATCACGATTGAATAATCTTCTGGAATTTTTTGAGGATGTGACAATTAAAATGGATGAAGGGGAGTCAGTGGATGTAGTGTATCCAGACATTCACATAGACTTTGATAACGTCCCGCTCGTGAGATTGGGGACTAAAATTAGAGCATATGGTATTGAGGGTAGATTGTTGACGTGGATAGAAAATTGTTTGGCAGACAGGAAGCAAAGAGTAGGAGTGAACGGGTCCTTTCCAGAATGGCAGGCAGTGGAGTGACGCAAGGTTCGGTGTTGGGGACGCAACTATTTACCATATATATTAATGATTTGGAAGAGGGAATTATGAGCACCACTAGCACGTTTGCGGATGAAACAAAGCTGCGTGGCAGTGTGAACTATTAAGAGGATGTTAGGAGTTTGCAGGGTGACATGGACAAGTTGATTGAGTGGGCAGAAGCGTGGCAGATGCAGTATAATATCGATAAACGTGAGGTTAACCACTTTGGCAAAAACAAGGCGGCAGATTATTATCTCAATGGGGTTAGGTTAGGTGAGGGGGAGGTACAGCGAGACCTGGATGTCCTTGTACACCGGCCACTAAAAGTTGTCGTGCAGGTACAGCAGGCAGTGAATAAAGCTAATGTTGGCCTTCATAACAAGAGGATTTCAGCATAGGAGTAGAGAAACCCTGTAGTTGTATAGGGCTCTGGTAAGACCAAATCTGGAGAGTTTTGGTCTCATAATTTGAGGAAGGACATCCTTGTGATTGAGGCAGTGTAGCGTAGGCTCACAAGATTGATCCCTGGGATGGCTGGACTGTCATATGATGAAAGATTGAAAAGACTACGCTTGTATTCTCTGGAGTTTAGAAGGATGAGGGGGGAATCTTATAGAAACATGTAACATTTAAAAAGACTGGATAAGCTAGATCCAGGAAAAATGTTATCCATGTTGGGTGAGTCCAGAACCAAGGGCCCAAGTCTTAGAATAAAGGGGAGGCAATTTCAGACTGAGGTGAGAACAAACTTTTTCCCCCAGAGAGTTGTGAATTTGTGGAATTCCCTGCCACCGAGGGCAGTGGAGGTCATATCACTGGATGGATTTAAGAGAGAGTTGGATTGGGCTCCAGTGGCGAGTGGAATCAAGGGATATGGGGAGAAGGCAGGCACGGGTTATTGATTGGGGCGATCAGCCATGATCACAATGAATGGCGGTGCTGGCTCGAAGGGCCGAATGGCCTCCTCCTGCACCTATTTTCTACGTTTCTATGTTTCTCTTGATTCAGGATTGGAGAGTAGCTTTCTGTGGATTGGAGAGTAGCTTATGTAATCCCACATTCAGAAAGGCTGGAGAGAGAAAATAGGAATTATAGACCAGTTAGCCTGACATTGGTGGTGGGGAAGATGCTGGAGTCAATAAAAGAAAAGTTTAAATAGCGGCACATTTGGATCGCAGTAGCAGAATAGGTCCAAGTCAGTATGGGTTTACGAAGGAGAAATCATGCTTGAGTAATCTTCAGGTAATTTTAGGATGTAACTAGGAAAATGCATAAGGGAGAGCCAGTGTATGTAGTCTACCTGGACTTTCAGAAAGCATTTGATAAGGCCCCACATAGGAGATTAATGGGGACAATTGAGCTCATGGGACTATAAGTAGGGTGCTGACATGGATGGAAAATTGATTGGCAGACAGGAAAAAAGCAGTAGGGATTAACGGGTCTCTTTTGGAATGGCAGGCAGTGATTAGTGGGATACCGCAAGGCTCGGTGTTGGGACCACAGCTATTTACAATATGCATCAATGATTTAGATGAAGGAATTCAAAGTAACATTAGCAATTTTGCAGATGACACAAAGCTGGGTGGCAGTCTCATCTGTGGACGATGCTATGAGGATGCAGGCAGACTTGAACAGGTTAGGTCAGTGGGCGGATATATGCAGCTGTAGTTTATTGCAGATAAATGTGAGGTCATCCACTCTGGTGGGAAACACAGGAAGGCAGATTATTATCTGAATAGTGTCAGGTTGGGAAAAGGGGAAGTACAACGCGATCTGAGGGTCCTTTTCCATCACTCACTGAAATTAAGCACTCGGGTACAGCATTGGAGAAAACTAATGGTATGTTGTCTTTCATAACGAGAGGAGTTGAATCTTGGAACAAAGATGTACTTCTGAAGTTGTACAGGGCCCTAGTGAGACAACATCTGGAGTATTGGTATGCTGTTTTGGTCTCCAAATTTGTAGCCATCTAGTTAGCTACCTGGCGATCTATTATGTAGCCATCTAGCTAGCTTTCTAGCTATCCTTATTGTAGTTCAGTCCAGCTAGCTGCCTAGCTATCCTTGTATGTATCTCAGTCTAGCAAACTATCCAGTATGTAGTCATCCAGCTAACTACCCTAACTATCCAGTAAGTCGCCATCTAGCTAGATACCTATCTTTCCAGTATATAGCCAATTTCCTAGCTACCAGGCTGTCATATATTTATACATCTAGCTGGCTATCTAACTATCCCGTATGTAGACATCTAGCTAGCTACCGATCTATCCAGTATCTAGCCATCTAGCTAGCTACGTAGCTATCCAATATGTAGCTCAGTCTGTGTAGCTGTATAGCTTTCAGAGTATGCAACTCAGTCCAGCTAGCTAGCTAGCTAGCTATTCAGGATATAGAATAGCCCAGCTATCTACAGAGCTATCCAGTATGCAGCCATCTTGCTAGCTATCTTGCTATCCAGTATGTAGCTCAGTCTAGCTCGCTATATACTTATTCAGGTATGTAGTTAAGCCTAGCTAGCTACCTAGGTATCTAGTATGTAGCCATCTAGCTAGCTACCCAGTCTGTACTGCAGCTCAATCTAGCTGGATGTCTCGCTATCTCATGTGCGGCTCATTATTGCTATCTAACTATCTAAACAGTATGTAGCTCAGTCTAACTAGCTACCTAGCTTTCCAGATATACTGCTCAGTCTTGCTAGTTTAAGTTCAAGTTCAAGTTACATTTATTGTCACATGCACCAATTGGTATAGTGACATTTGAGTTACCATGCAGCCATACGAACACAAAAAAACACAATACTCATTAGAATTTAACATGAACATCCCCACACAGCGGAATCAACGGATCCCGCTGTGAGGGAAGGCAATAAGGTTCAGGTCTCTTCCTCTTCCTTCACGCGTGGCCGGGGCCTTTGAGCCCTCCACAGTCGCCGCTACGGAAGTCCGATGTTCATGCTCTCTCGCCGGGATGATCGATGCTCCGACGTCGTAACAGAAGAACACACTCAGCGGCTTGGAGTTTCCGATTCGGCCACTTCTTATCAGAGACCACACTTCCAAAGTCCACAGGCCGAACTGGGCGGAGCTCCAACACTGGCGACCCCCTGTCAAGGGGTCGGAGGCATCCACAATGTTAAAGTCAGCACCGCCTGTGGCTAGATGCTCAGCAACCACAGCTCCACAGTGTTAATCAGCATGCCCAACACACAGGAGTTGCAACACGGGGATCCCCGGTAGGGCATCGCCCGCTCAGCGATGGAATCCAGTGCAGCATTGCTGCCGCAGCTCTGGCCGGTCTCCGGCAGGAAAGGCCGCACCAATCCAGATGGTATGCAGCGAGGGGGCGAAGATGCATCTCGGGGAAAAGACGCATCCTCAACCAAGATCTGAGAACCCTCCAATGACGTACTTTAACAGAATATGAATAACAAATAGGGTAAAATGACAAACAGACCGCTGGCGAGGCTATAGCTAATAATTGTCATGCACAGTAATATAGAATATAAACATTCAATTACAGTATAATTCTAAATTAAATCACATTATTTTAAATTATACTAAATCACGCTATATTAATATACAGTCACGATTCACACTACGATTACAACAGCAGCATTAATCATACAATTGCTAAATTACAATAGCGGAGTTATACGAAGTTATATACATTACGGCGTTATTTTACAATTTTACAAGATCAAGGCAGATCTCTATACAATAACCAGTAACCAGTAGCCTCAATATGAACGCCCTGAATTTTTCAAAATTTAAATCGAAAAATGTTTTAATATTTAATACAGTGTAATTTGAGAGTAAGGTATGGCAGTAGAGATTGGCCCCGTGGTTTGTTCAGCCTGCAACATGTGGGAGATCAGGGAGATGGTCGGTGTCCCTGGTGACTACGTTTGCAGGAAGTGTGTCCAGCTGCAGCTCCTGTCAGACCGCATTGAACGATTGGAACTGCGGCTGGATTCATACTGGAGCATCCACGATGCGGAGAAAGTCGTGGATAGCACGTACAGTGAGTTGGTCACACCGCAGGCAAACGGTAAGAGGACAAGAAGGGAACGGGTGGCCAATAGCCAGCAAAGCAGTAGGGGCAGGTAGTGCAGGAGTCCCCTGCGGTCATCTCCCTCCTAAACAGGTATACCATTTTGGATACTGTTGAGGGAGATGGCTCATCAGGGGAATGCAGCAGCAGCCAGGTTCATGGCACCATGGGTGGCTCTGCAGCACATGAGGGGGGAAAAAAGAGGGGAAAGGGCAATAGTAATAGGGGATTCAATTGTCAGGGGAATAGATAGGCGTTTCTTTCTGCGGCCGCAAACGAGACTCCAGGATGGTATGTTGCCTCCCTGGTGCAAAGGTCAGGGATGTCACTGAACGGCTGCAGAAACATTCTGGAGGGGGAGGGAGAACAGCCAGTTGTCGTGGTGCATGTTGGCACCAACGATTGTAGGTAAAAAAAGGGATGAGGTCCTACAAGGTGAAATTAGGGAGCTAGGAGATAAACTTAAAAGTAGGACCTCAAAGGTAGTAATCTCCGGATTACTACCAGTACCACGGGCCAGTCAGAGTAGAAATAGGAGGATAATGCAAAATGAATACGTGGCTTGAAAAGTGGTGCAAGGGGGAGGGATTCAAATTTTTAGGGCACTGGGACCAGTTCTGGGGGAGGTGGGGACCGGTACAAACAGGACGGTTTGCACCTGGAATGGAATGGAACCAATGTTCTTGGGGGAGTGTTTGCTAGTGCTGTCGGGGAGGATTTAAACTAATGTGGCAGGGGGATGGGTACAAGAGCAGAGAGGCAGGAGGGTGTAAAATGAGGGTAAAAGCATTAGGTAGCAAGGTGAAAGGTAAAAGTGGCAGGCAGACAAAACCAGGGCAAAAATCAAAAAGGGCCACTTTTCAGCAAAATTGTATAAGGGATAAATGCGTTGTAAAGACAAGCCTGAAGGCTTTGTGTCTCAATGCAAGGAGTATTCGTAATAAGGTGGACGAGTTTGAACGTGCAGATAGATATTAATGATTATGATATAGTTGGGATCACGGAGACATGGCTCCAGGGTGACGTAGGCTGGGAGCTGAACATCCAGGGATATTCAATATTCAGGAGGGATAGAGAGAAAGGAAAAGGAGGTGGGGTAGCGTTGCTGGTTAGAGAGGAGATTAAAGCAATGGAAAGGAAGGACATTAGCTTGGAGGATGTGGAATCGGTATGGGTAGAGCTACAAAAAACACTAAGGGGCAGAAAACGCTGGGGGGTGTTGTGTACAGGCCACCTAACAGTAGCAGAGAAGTTGGGGATGGTATCAAACAGGAAATTAGAAATGCGTGCGACAAAGGCAAAACAGTTGTAATGGGTGACTTCAATCTACATATAGATTGGGTTAATCAAATTGGCAGGGGTGCTGAGAAAGAGGATTTTTTGGAATGTATGCGGGATAGTTATCTAAATCAATATGTAGAGGAACCAACGAGAGAGCAGCAGGCTATTTTAGACTGGGTTTTGAGTAATGAGGAAGGGGTAATTAGCCGTCTTGTTGTACGTACCCCCTTGGGAAAGAGTGACCATAATATGGTTGAGTTCTTCATTAGGATGGAGAGTGACATTGTTAATTCAGAAACAATGGTTCTGAACTTAAAGAAAGGTAACTTTGAGGGTATGAGACGAGAAATTGGCCAAGATTGACTGGCAATTAATTCTAAAAGGGTTGACGGTGGATATACAATGGAAGACATTTAAAGACTGCATGGATGAACTACAAAAATTGTTCATCCCAGTTTGGCAAAAGAATAAATTGGGAAGGTAGTGCATCCGTGGATAAAACAAGGGAAAATCAGGGATAGTATCAAAGCAAAGGATGATGCGTACAAAGTAGCCAGAAAAAGCCAGCATACCAGAGGACTGGGAGAAATTCAGAGACCAGCAGAGGAGGACAAAGGGCTTACTTAGGAAAGGAAAAATAGATTATGAATGAAAACTGGCAGGGAACATAAAAACTGACTGCAAACGTTTTTTATAGATATGTGAAGAGAAAGAGGTTAGTTAAAACAAATGTAGGTCCCTTGCAGTCAGAAACAGGTGAGTTGATCATGGGGAACAAGGATATGGCGGACCAATTGAATAACTACTTTGGGTTCCGTCTTCACTAAGGAAGACATAAATAATTCTGCCGGAAATAGCAGGGGACTGTGGGTCAAAGGAGTGAATTCGGAGTGAAATCCAGGTCAGTCGGGAAGTGGTGTTGGGTAAATTGAATAGATTAAAGGCCGATAAATCCCCAGGGCCAGATAGGCTGCATCCCAGAGTACTTAAGGAAGTAGCTCAGGAAATAGTGGATGCATTAGTGATAATCTTTCAAAACTCTTTAGATTCTGGAGTAGTTCCTGAGGATTGGCGGGTAGCAAATGTAACCCCTCTTTTTAAGAAGGGAGGGAGAGAGAAAACGCGGAATTACAGACCAGTTAGTCTAACATCGGTAGTGGGGAAACTGCTAGAGTCAGTTATTAAAGATGGGATAGCAGCACATTTGGAAAGTGGTGAAATCATTGGAACAAAGTCAGCATGGATTTACAAAAGGTAAATCATGTCTGACGAAACTTGTGGAATTTTTTCGAGGATGTAACTAGTAGCGTGGATAAGGGAGAACCAGTGGATGTGGTATATCTGGACTTCCAGAAGGCTTTCGACAAGGTCCCACATAAGAGATTAGTATACAAACTTAAAGCATACGGTATTAGGGGTTCAGTATTGATGTGGATAGAGAACTGGCTGGCAAACAGGAAGCAAAGAGTAGGAGTAAACGGGTCCTTTTCACAATGGCAGGCAGTAACTAGTGGGGTACCGCAGGGCTCAGTGCTGTTTACAATATATATTAATGATCTGGATGAGGGAATTGAAGGCAATATCTCCAAGTTTGCAGATGACACTAAGCTGGGGGGCAGTGTTCGCTGTGAGGAGGATGCTAGGAGACTGCAAGGTGACTTGGATAGGCTGGGTGAGTGGGCAAATGTTTGGATTGGCAGTATAATGTGGATAAATGTGAGGTTATCCACTTTGGTGGCAAAAACAGGAAAGCAGACTATTATTTAAATGGTGGCCGATTAGGAAAAGGGGAGATGCAGCGAGACCTGGGTTGTCCATGGTACACCAGTCATTGAAAGTAGGCATGCAGGTGCACAGGCAGTGAAAAAACGAATGGTATGTTTAGCTTTCATAGCAAA
Source organism: Okamejei kenojei (assembly GCA_035221665.1). Classification (NCBI taxonomy): domain Eukaryota; kingdom Metazoa; phylum Chordata; class Chondrichthyes; order Rajiformes; family Rajidae; genus Okamejei; species Okamejei kenojei. Next base: position 181,820 of record JAVHYY010000270.1, on the reverse strand, counting down.
AAGGATTTGGAGTACAGGAGCAGGGAGGTTCTACTTCAGTTGTACAGGGTCTTGGTGAGACCACACCTGGAGTATTGCGTACAGTTTTGGTCTCCAAATCTGAGGAAGGACATTATTGCCATAGAGGGAGTGCAGAGAAGGTTCACCAGACTGATTCCTGGGATGTCAGGACTGTCTTATGAAGAAAGACTGGATAGACTCGGTTTATACTCTCTGGAAATTTAGGAGATTGAGAGGGGATCTTATAGAAACTTACAAAATTCTTAAAGGGGTTGGACAGGCTAGATGCAGGAAGATTGTTCCCGATGTTGGGGAACTCCAGGACAAGGGGTCACAGCTTAAGGATAAGGGGGAAATCCTTTAAGACCGAGATGAGAAAGACTTTTTTCACACAGAGAGTGGTGAGTCTCTGGAACTCTCTGCCACAGAGGGTAGTTGAGGCCAGTTCATTGGCTATATTTAAGAGTGAGTTGGATGTGGCCCTTGTGGCTAAGGGGATCAGAGGGTATGGAGAGAAGGCAGGTACGGGATACTGAGTTGGATGATCAGCCATGATCATATTGAATGGCGGTGCAGGCTCGAAGGGCTGAATGGCCTACTCCTGCACCTAATTTCTATGTTTCTATGTTTCTATGTACATAACTGTCCAGACAATAGACGCGTCTCCCACCTCTACGTGTTGATTTTCTGTATGTTGAGGCAATTATTACTACAGCACTAAGTTCCCAGTACTTTATGGGACTTAAACCACACACAGGTGCGGCCTCGAACCCTCTAGGCCTCACGTCCTTCATCCCGCTAAATACTGGCCTTCAGTACCTACCCGCTTCGTGTTGGTTCTCGATGATGATCTTCAAAGTGTCGCCTTTCCAATCGCACTATCAGCACCGACGCAGTACCTTCCCCTTCAGTATTGACCTTCTCAGTCCTGTCTTTGAGGATATCTCGAAATCTATATCCCAGGCTGAGTGGGGCCTGAAACCCCAGGGTCTACCAACCGTCAAACCTCGGGCCAGTTTCAGTGCAATACCTTTGCGTAAGATGGAATGGTTTCTAGGCTAATAAGGGTCTTGTGGGCCGACATTTCTGGTTTCAGGCAGGCCAAACAACTAATTTAATTTCATTTCCATTTCCAATTCTAGCATAGGGCAGGCAAAACAACTCATGTCATTTAATTTCCATTTGCATTTCCATTTCAATAACAATTTCAAGCGCAGGGCAGGCCAAACAATTCATTTAATTTTCATGTTATTTCCATTTCCATTTAAATGTCTATTCAAAGCACAGGGCAAGCCAAACAACTAATTTCATTCATTTCTATTTTCATTTAATTTCCATTTCCATTTCAATTCAAGCACAGGGCACGCCAAACAACTCATCCATTTTCATGTATTTTCCATTTCCATCTCAATTATAATTTCAAGCACAGGGCAGGCCAAACAACACATTTCGTTTTCATTTCATTTACTTTGCCATTTCAATTACAATTTCAACCACAGGGAAAGCCAAGCAACTCATTTCATTTTCATTACACTTCCATTTCCATTTCACGCCCAGGGCAGGCCAAGCAACTCATTTCATTTTCATTTCATTTCCATTTCCATTTCAATTTGAAGCACAGGGCAGGCCAAACAACTTATTTCATTTTATTTCTTTCCTTTAAAATCTTTTTATTGAAAACTTCCAGTGGCGCTAATGGTGGAATAGGGTGCACGCCAGCTAGCTCCCAATCAATGAAGCCTAAAAAAACGGCAGTAAAATAAAACACTGACCTGCAGAAATCGCTCTGGCAGCCGGCGTGACGTCATCAGACCGCGACTCTGGAGACCTAATGTCGGTAACTCGCTCCCACACAAAGGAACCAATTAAAAAACTAAAAGAGGTAAACAACCGAAGGAGGAAGTAGGCCCGACTGAAGTCTTGGGATAAGTTTTACCGTCGTCCCAGGGGGACGTCTCAAAGGCCCAGAAGACAAAGATAAAGAAAAGTGAAATGGAGGAACTTCGCAACCTCATCTCAAGGGAAATTGCAAGTATAAGGGAAGAATCGATAAGCTTTAAAATGATTTGAATATTAAAGAAATACTGAAAAGTTTAAAATAAGAGATTAAAGAAGGTTTCTCAGATTTTGAAAATAAAATGACAACTCTTGTCCGCATGGAACTGGCTACCACGAAGGAGGAAATGTCTGCAAATTTCGACTTACAAATCAATGAAGTAAACGAGAAAATTAATTCGCATGAAACCAACCTTAATGATAAGCTGGAGGCCGCCTTCACTACAATGGATCAACAATTGGAGCACCGAGCTGACGCTATAACTCATCTGGAAAGCACTACAGAGACACTCCTTGCCGAGAACAAGCGTTTATCAGATTTACTGTATAAAGTAACTGAAAAATGCATTCACCTGGAGGGCTGTCAGAGACGTCAACATTTAAGAATTGTTGTCGTTCGAGAGGGTAAAGGAGGAAATAAACACATCCGTGACTTTGCCGCAGACTCGAACGACCCACATCATGAAAAAAATTGCTGGCACCAGAAATCTTAGGTTTGATGGAGACAAAATAAGCATATTTCGAGATTACCCTGCAGAGGTGGTCAGAAGGAGAGTGCTATTCAACGAGACAAGAGGGATTCTTAAGAAGATAGACAACTTGAGGTACAGATTGCTGTACCCCGCAAGATTTAGAGTCACTTATCAGGAGAAGGGACAGTTTTTTACTGATCACAAGAAAACATTGGCTTATGCTCGGAAGATTGTGGGCCCGAGTGTGGACTGAATAACATTCATGTAATATCGTCATCTTGCTGAGAATAAATGAAACTTTAATTCGCCTTACTCAAGGACTAATGAAAGCTGGTAACGACAGCTGAGCAATCTTTGTTATGGACACATTATTCTAATATTTTAGTACACATTTTTACTAACAATTACTAATCATTAAGAACACGTGTTAATAGTATTGGAATAATTAGTTAAAAATATGAAATATTAAAAAGATATAATTTAGATATCTTATTAATTGGAATTTGTTATGTTCTTCCTTTTTTATATCAGACTAACATTTGACTAATAATTAGCTAAGAGAGTAATAGATTCTCACTATATGATTACTAACATTCTGGACCAAAATAGTCCTAATTTAAATCCGTAAATTTCTTGCATTTAATTTTTGTTTTAAAGCGTGGAGCTATGATTACTTTTTTTTAATCTACGGAAGTCCTTAGATGGCCAGCCACGTTAGTGTGGCTAGCACCAACTACACTAATTTTAGATGTAGTTTCTTTTTTCTTCTTACACTTTGTTAATGTTTTATTTTTTTACTTTTGGTATTTTTTAATTAATTACTATTTTGAACTTGAATTAATTTATAAATATTATTTCTGGAGATATGTCCGGAAGGAAGATTTATTTGAATTAGATTTACAACTCACCTGTCCTGTGTAGGGGTGGAATGTCTGGTTTACTGTGCTGAGCTATTTGTTCTTTATAGACCACCCTAACCACAAGATGCAAGACGTTAATTGAAAAAACCGGGGTCAAGGAATCATTTTTTGTAGTTGGAACGTTAAGGGAATTAATGAATCAATCAAGAGAGGTAAGGTATTAGCACACTTAAAATCACTCAAAGAACATATAACATTTCTTCAAGAAACTCACCTTAAAAACGACGCACAACATAGATTGAAAGCAAAATGGATCGCTGAAACATATCATTCCTCATTCTTCCATAAAGCCAGCGGTGTCGCAACTTTAATTCGCAATGGTATGCCTTTTAAACACATATCAACTATTGCGGACACTAATGGTAGATATATTATACTAGTGGGTGAATTATATCTAAAAAAGTGATTTTTCTTAATGTCTATGTACCAAATTTTGATAACCCTATGTTTTTTAAGAATATACTTAATACTATCCCGGAGCTCACACAACATAATTTGATAATCGGTGGAGAGTTAAATTGTACACTAGATTCTTATCTCGATAGATCATCAAGACAAAGAAAAGTAAATTCTAAGACAAGAGAATCACTAAACTCATACATTAACACTACCAATATAAAGGATGTTTGGATAATTGAAAACCCATCTGGAAGGGACGACTCATTTTACTCACCGGTACATAAAACCTACTGAAGGATAGATTACTTTTTAGTAGACTGTAAACTTACCCCATTTACTTATAACTGGAAATATCATAATATTATAATTTCGGACCATGCTCCTTTAACATTTATGATCAAACATTTATGATAAGCAGACAATGGAGACTTAATCCTCACATTTTAAACGATAAAGCATGTTACGAATATCTTATCACACCGATAAATATGTTTTTTGAGACAAACGACTGCCCTGAAATATCTGCCTCCCATCTTTGCGAAACATTTAAAGCATTCATATGAGGAGTGTTAATTTCCGCACAAGCCTTTCGTAATAAAGAGATCCGTGCCAAACAACTGGTATTGGAAATGGAAATAAAGCAATTAGATATGGAAAATGCGCCTTCTATGATAATACATAATAAAATTGCTGCACTCAAATAAAAGTTAAACCAAATATATTCAGGCCAAATCATAAAACTTTATCAAAAGATACATTTTGAATATTCTGATACATTCTGATACATTTTGATACATTCGGTGATAAACCACACTAATGACTACGGAAACAGGAAGGCGAAAAAACAATATATATAATTAAATCAGATACGGGAGAAATATTAACATTACCCAAGGTTATTAATGATAGATTGTCTCACTACTATCAAACACTTTACTCAACAAAAACAATAGTGGGCTCAGCAGGAATGGAATTATTTTTACAGAAATGCAATCTTACAGGTTTAGACCTGAAAGAGAGGATATTATTAAGGGGTGAAATATCTGTAAAAAATATTGAAGAATATATTAGTTCTTTAAAAAATGGAAAATCCGCTGACCCAGATGGTTTAAATAGCGAATTTTATTTTTAAAAAAGTCATGATCTGATCTCGCCACGCCTACATACATTATATACTCAAGCATCCATGCAACAGAAACTTCCAGAAACTTTAAATGAATCAACAATAATGCGTATACCAAAAACGGCTAAGAAGACCCAGGTTCATGTAGAGCAATTGTTCTCTTAAACACCTATCAGAAAAATTACCAACATTTTAGCACAGAGATTACGTTTAGTGATTCATAAATTAATACACCCTGATCAAACAGGCTTTATTCCAAAACGTTATTCATATTATAATCTGAGACGATTATTTAACATTATATACTCAAATAGAATAGCTAAAGTAGATTTAGCAGTCATCTCATTAGACGCTGAGAAAACATTCGATCAAGTGGTGGCCCTACTTACTTTCGGTGATGGAAACATTTCAACTAGGTTAGAAGTTCTGTACTTGGGTTAAGCTTTTATATACTAACCCAACAGCTAGAATACTGACAAATCAAATGTTATCAACAACATTTGATTTATCTAAAGGTTGTAGACAAGGATGCTTGCTATCCCCGTTACTATTCGCCCTTGCTATTGAACCATTAGCAGAAAGAGTTAGAGCACACCCAGAAATATATGGGTTTAATACTAAAAATACAGTTAACAAAATGTCTCTACATGCAGATGATGTATTATTATATATTACAAATCCAGCAATCAGCATCCCTAACTTGTTAAATCTTATAACTCAATTTGGTTTATTCTCGAGATACAGAATTAATTGGAATAAGAGTGAGATTATGCCAATAACGGAACCTAACATATATATATATTGCAAAAATCACCTTTTAAATAGTGAATTAAAAATTTAAATATTTAGGAATTTATGTGACCAAGAAATATACTCCTTTATTCAAATCAAATTTCGTGCCTTTACTTAATAAATTGCATAAGAATATTCAATATCGGAAAACACTTCTCATTTCAATGCTCGGTAGAATTAATGATATTAAAATGATTTTCCTTCCTCAACTACTTTACCTCTTTCAATCAATTCTGATATATCTCCTAAAAAATGTCTTTAAAAAAGTCGACTCTATTGTAACACGTTTTATTTTGGATTCTGAGAACCACAGAATAAGGAAAAAAACACTTATGTAAACCCAAACGAATGGAGGATTAGTCTTACCAAATTTCTGATTTTATTTCTGGGCAGTCAATGTCAAAAACATACATTTCTGGTTGGATCAACAACCAGACTGGTTAAAGATGGAAAAGGAGGATTGTGTGCCTTTTGAAATTGGTCCGATTCTGTTAACTCCTACAAAATTGAATTAAAAATCTATAGTGAAAATTCAATAATACATAGTGGTATTCGAATTTGGAAACAAGTAAAAAAGACATTAAAATTGGATAATTTATCACTTTCTCTCCCTATTGCAAATAACCCTTCATTTAAACCTGCAGTATTGGATAAAGGTTTTGCACAATGGAAACATTATGGAATTAAAAAGATGGGATCTCTTTCTAGAAGATTCAGGAGGTACACCAGAATTATGGATTACATTCAAATATTTTTTTTAGATATTTACAACTTAAAGATTATGTTAAATCACATACACAAGAATACAGAACTAGAGAGCTAGAGATTCTAGATGAATGTTTGAATAAACACCCCAACACCATCAAATTAAAATCTTACATTTATAATACTATTTTAGATAGTGAAATTCGGTCGACGGAATTATATATACCTGCATGGGCAAATTAATTAGTTCAACCCATAATGAATGATATTTGGGATGAAAGTCTACAACATATACATCAATGTTCGTTAAACGCCAGACGTTATTTAATACAATTTAAAGTGCTACATAGATTGTATTATTCTAAAACAAAATTAAAAAGAATGTTTTTCTAAAATCTCTCCTATCTGTGATAAATGTCAATACTGTGAGGCTAATTTAACCCATACCTTTGTAAGTTGCATAAACATTAAAACATTTTGGATGGATATTTTTTAGATTATTTCCGTAGTGGTTAATATTCAACTGGAGCCCGATCCTAAGTTAATAATATTGGGCATATCAGAACAATACCTAAAACTTACAATAAACCAAATATATTTTCTTGATTACAGTATAATAACTGGGAAAAAATAATATTTCAATTTTGGAAAAACACAGCAACCCCCACAATCAAAATGTGGATTGTGGAAATGTCGGAGACATTAAATCTGGAAAAAAAATAGATTGTTCTTAATTGACAAACCAGAATTATTTACTAGAATATGGTCTCCGTTCAGATATTATCTGAAGGGGTAGAATGGGACGGCGCTGAGACCTCACTGAAGCTTGAACCCAGGACTAGATGAATAGTTATGTTCTCTGACCTACAGACCAATCTCCTGAGTTGTATTATGGATAGTTTATTCTATCTTTCTAATTTTCTTTTTTTCTCTCTTTATTTTTTCTATCTATTAAAAAAATAATAATTATTATAGTCAACGATAACATGTAACCGATAAATGAAGACCCCAGCTACATTGGTAGCGGGGTCCCTGGAACCCTGAATATTTAATATGTAACCGTTTAACAAAGTATGTAGTGGTTCGGTCTATGATATGTACATGCCTCTAATAAAAATTTAACTTACAAAAAATAATAAAAACATATATTTTAATTCATTTTTCAAAAAAAATTATAAACATAACAGTGATCTTGATACATATGGATCAGGTTTACATTAACAACAAATGTAACCAAATATATATCCAGTGTCAAAATACACATTGGGTCTCTATGTAAATATAGATAAACGGTTAAAAGATAACTTGTATATATTAAAAAAAAGAGAAAAAGAAAAAAAAGAAAGAAAAACACAACCCCCTAAACTAAAATAAACAAAACAAAACAAAACGGAATCTGGGCTGCAAAATATAATCAGCAGTTTATTCCCGGTTGTCGTCAAATCCGTCCCACCATATAAAGGTAAAAAGTTATTATAACGGTTGGAGATGGAATGATTTATATCTTGTGAAAATATTGAATAAAGCTTCCCCAATCCTATCAAATTGAACAAGGGTTCAAAAATGTCACTCACCATTTTTTTTTGAAACTTAAACATAGTATCGTTTCAGAATACAATTGGGATGTGGTAGGAGGATTAGAGTCTTTCCATTTAAATAAAATAGATCTACTGGCAATTAATGTAGGAAAAGCAATCAACCGAGGGGCTGAACGGGACAGATGAATATAATCTAACATTGGTAGCACAAACATTGCAGTAATAGGACGAGGTTGTAAATCAATACCTAAAACTACAGAAATAGCATCAAACATTTCTTTCCAATATTTTTCCAAAAGTGGGCAAGACCAAAACATATGAGTCAGCGAAGCCACTTCAGAATTACATCTCAGGTAGGATTTATATGACCATAAAAACGAGCTAACCTATCTTTTGACATATGTGCTCTGTGAACCACCTTAAATTGTATCAGTGCGTGTCTTGCACACATTGAAGAGATATTGAATAATTGAAGAATCCTCTCCCATTTCTCTACAGGTAAAGACATTTGAAGTTATCTTTCCATTTCATTCTTGATTTTGTCACGTGTACCTACTTGTAATTTCAAAATCAACTCATAAATAGTTGTTATTAAACCTTTCTGATAACGGTTCAAATGTAAAAAAATCAGAGATTTCGGTTTGATGTCATAACGGAAAAAAGGGTAAAATAGCCTTCAAAAATGTCTAATTTGTAAATATCTAAAAAAATGTGAATTAGGTAGATTATATTTATTGGATAATTTGTCAAAAGACATAAAACAACCGACTAAAAGCAAATTACGAAAATAAAATCCCTTCCTCTTCCAAAGCAGAAAGGCGTGATCAGTACAAGAGGGTTGGAAGAAAAAAATAGATACGATAGGACTCGATAAGATAGAATCATGCAATCCAAAAAACTTCCGAAATTGAAGCCATATTCGGAATGTGTGTCTTATTATTGGGTTAATCGTATATTTATTCAATCTCGTAATTGTAAAAGGTAACGAGACCCGAGGATAGAAACCAATGTTAACCCTTGCATAGAATCACGTTCAAGATATATCCATCCTGGACATTGGGTATCTTCTAAATCTTTTGTCCAAATCGTTAAATAACGAACATTAACTGCCCAATAATAAAATTTTATTCGGATTTTTATCCTACCATATATATGACGAATTTTTTGAATCAATAATATCAATAAAAGATTTAGAAATAAATCAGGTATCAACCGAAATAAATATAACCATTTAGGTAGAGTAAATATTTGAATAGCACTGATTCGGCCGATTAGGGATAAGGACATTGGTGAGCATTTAGTAAACTGTTGTCTGATTTGTTCAATTAAGGGCATAAAATTGACTTTTAGGTCCTTGTGTTTATTGGTTTATTAAACAATTTCTTTTCTTCGGTATTCACCAAGGAGAAGGATATTGAACTCTGTGAGTTAAGGGGAAACAGTAGAGTAGCTATGGAAACTATGAGATTCAAAGAGGAGGAAGTACTGACACTTTTGAAAAATATAAAAGTGGATAAGTCTCCAGGTCCTGACAGGATATTCCCTAGGACATTGAGGGAAGTTAGTGTCGAAATAGCAGGAGCTATGACAGAAATATTTCAAATGTCATTAGAAACGGGAATAGTGCCGGAGGATTGGCGTACTGCGCATGTTGTTCCATTGTTTAAAAAGGGTTCAAAGAATAAACCTAGCAATTATAGACCTATTAGTTTGACGTCAGTGGTGGGCAAATTAATGGAAATGATACTTAGAGATAATATATATAAGCATCTGGATAAACAGGGTCTGATCAGGAACAGTCAACATGGATTTGTGCCTCGAAGGTCATGTTTGACAAACTTTCTTGATTTCTTTGAAGCGGTAACTAGGGAAATTGATGAGGGTAAAGCAGTGGATGTTGTCTATATGGATTTCAGTAAGGTCTTTGACAGGGTTCCCCATGGAAGGTTGGTTAAGAAGGTTCAATCTTTGGGTGTTAACGGCAGAATAGCAAGATGGATTCAACAGTGGCTGAATGGGAGATGTCAGAGAGTAATGGTGGATGGCTGTTTGTCAGGTTGGAAGCCGGTGACCAGTGGGGTGCCTCAGGGATCTGTGTTGGGTCCACTGTTGTTTGTCATGTACATCAATGATCTGGATGATGGGGTGGAAAATTGGATAAGTAAGTATGCAGATGATATTAAGATAGGTGGTGTTGTGGATAATGAAGTAGATTATCAAAGTCTACAGAGAGATTTGGGCCATTTGGAAAAGTGAGCTGAAAGATGGCATATGGAGTTGAATGCTGTTAAGTGGAAAGTGCTACATCTTTGCAGGACAAATCAAAATAGGACGTACATGGTAAATGGTAGGGAATTCAGGAATGCTGTGGAACAGAGGGATCTAGGAATAACTGTGCATAGTTCCCTGAAGGTGGAATCGCATGTAGATAGGGTGGTAAAGAAAGCCTTTGGTGTGCTGGCCTTGATAAATCAGAGCATTGAATATAGGAGTAGGGAAGTAATGTTAAAATTGTACAAGGCATTGGTAAGACCAATTCTGGAGTATGGTGTACAATTTTGGTCGCCTAGTTATAGGAAGGATGTCAACAAAATAGAGAGAGTACAGAGGAGATTTACTAGAATGTTGCTAGGGTTCCAGCAACTATGTTACAGAGAAAGGTTGAACAAGTTATGTCTTTATTCTTTGTAGCGCAGAAGGTTAAGGGGGGACTAGATTGAGGTCTTTAAAATGATGAAAGGGATTGACAGAGTTAACGTGGATACGCGTTTCCCATTGAGGGTAGGGAAGATTCAAACAAGAGGGCATGACATGAGAATTAAGGGACAGACGTTTCGGGGTAACGTGAGGGGGAGCTTCTTTACTCAGAGGGTGGTGGCTGTGTGGAATGAGCTTCCAGCAGAAGTGGTGGAGGCAGGATCGATTGTAACATTTAACCATATAACAATCATATAACAATTACAGCACGGAAACAGGCCCTCTCGGCCCTTCCAGTAAGAGTAAAGTGGATAGGTATATGGACGTGAAGGGAATGGAGGGGTATGGTCTGAGTGCAGGTAGATGGGACTAGGGGAAAACAAATGGTCGGCACGGACTGGAAGGGCCGAGAGGGCCTGTTTCCATGCTGTAATTGTTATATGGTTATATGCTTATATGGTAATCTTAATACCGAAATAACTAAAACAGACGGTAGTAAATCTAAATGGAAACTGTCCATAGTTCGAAATTTGATCGTTTAGTGAAAAAAGCTTACTCTGACGAAGATTTAATTTATAACCAGAAACAATACGAAGTTGGTTATATCAGCTTGATCCAACAGAAACATTTTGGACCAATCTTAATTTTTTCAACTGGATTGAATAAGTATTCCCGTACTACTCTATCAGATGCCTTCTCAGCACTTTCTGGAATTTTATTTGAAGCAGTATATACAATATTCATTAGTCTCCTAACGTTAAAGTATGAATAACGATTTTTAATAAAACCTGTCTGATATTTTCCGGTAAAATGTTATCCAATCTCATAGCTAATATTTTTGAAAGAATTTAGAATCTATATTTAACAGTGGTATAGGTCTATATGATGCCACTTCAGTAGTATCTTTATCTTTTTTTATGAATTATAGAGATTGATGCTTCATAAAAGGATTGTGGTAATTTATTCATTAAAATGGCTTCTTTAGAAACTTTGCATAGCTAGTGGGACAGTAAACCTGAGATTAATTTTATTTGAAGCAGTATATACAATATTCATTAGTCTCCTAACGTTAAAGTATGAATAACGATTTTTAATAAAACCTGTCTGATATTTTCCGGTAAAATGTTATCCAATCTCATAGCTAATATTTTTGAAAGAATTTAGAATCTATATTTAACAGTGGTATAGGTCTATATGATGCCACTTCAGTAGTATCTTTATCTTTTTTTATGAATTATAGAGATTGATGCTTCATAAAAGGATTGTGGTAATTTATTCATTAAAATGGCTTCTTTAGAAACTTTGCATAGCTAGTGGGACAGTAAACCTGAGATGTATTAAAATAATTCCACGGTATACTAGTAAGCCAGAAGCATTACCAGAGTTCATCGAATGGATTGCTTTCTGTATTTCTTCCTTCGTGATGGGTGCATCTAACAACAGACTCATTGTGTGATAAATTTGGCAAATTCCATTTCTTTAAAAACTCATGCTTATATTGGAATCAGTAGGAAATTCTGATTGATATAGAAAGGTATAAAATTCTTGAAAGGATTTATTAATAGCATCATGTTCTACTGTCAGAGTACCATCTCGTTTACTAACTTTAATAATCTGACGTTTGGCAGAAACAGCTTTCAACTGATTGGCAAGTAATTTGCCAGATTTATCACCATGTAAATAAAATTGACTTTTGGTTTTAAGTAGTTGATTGTCAATCGGTGACATTAATAATAAATCTTGTATCATCTGAAGTTTAACTCCATTCTTATCAAGTTCTAAACTAGGAGCTTTTGAATACTGAGACCACCAGGGGCGCCGGGGAGATGGTAGCCCTGCCAACTTGTTTTAAGTTTCTATCTTCCCGGAGATGTGAATAATTTTTGGATCACATTCTCTGTGCTCTGCGGCCTAACATCGCTGGAGATGGACGCCTCCTCGGAGTGTCGTGAGCCCACTGCGGGGCGCGGACTTAACATCGGAGCGGATCCCTTGCCTGGGATCTCTCCCACCACGGCCTGCGGACTAATCATCAAGTGCTCGCAGTCTCGGGAGAGGCTAGTTGTGAGCTCCGCCCGTGATGCGAGGTTCGACCACCCCTGACGCGAGGTTCGATTGTCCTTTGGGGGGAGCTGACAACCCCCCAATGCAGGAGCTGAACACCTCGACGCGGCGGGCCGGATCGCCGCCTGCTGCGGGTCAAGACCGTCCCGTCAACGGAGGACCCCGACCGAGGAAGAACAAAAGGAAGGACTTCAACTTTATTCTGCCTTCCAACACAGAGGGGAATGTGTAGAAGTCACTGTGGTGGATGGTCATGTTAAATTGTGTTTTTGAGTGTGTTGCTATTAATTGTATGACTGATCTGGCTACTAAAATTCCTCGAAAGTTGCAAAACATATTTGGCGAATAAAATCAAATTCTGATTCTGATTCTGATTCTAATTTTCCAACAATTTCTTTAATCTCATCAGCCAATAGAGGGAATCACCTCTGAACTACAAAATAATATAATACTTGTACTAAGTGTTATTTTTTGAACAAACACGCACACACACACGTACTCCACCTCACACACTCAAAAACACTTCGAATTCCACTTTAACAACAGCAATCCACTATAAAAACCACTTCAAATACCAAAAAAACTTCAATGACCACTTCAAAAACCAAAAACCACTTCAAAAACCACTTCAGAAACCCAAAACCACATCAAAAACCACTTCAAAAACCAAACACCTCTTCAAAAATCCCTCCAAAACCACTTCAGAGACCAAAAAGCAAAAAACACTTCAAAATCCAAAAACAACTACATAAACCAAAAACCAAAAAGCAAACACCACTTCAAAAACCAAACACCTCTTCATAAACCAAAAACGACTCCAAAAACCACTTCTAATACCGAAAACCACTTAATATACCATTTGAAAAATCAAAAACCACTTCGAAAACCACTCGAAAAACCAAAAATCAAAAACTTCAAAACCTAAATCTAAAACTCACGCCAAAATCCACGCCAAAATCCACTTCAAAAACCACTTCAAACACCACTTCAAAAACCAAAACCACTCGAAAATCCAAAAATCTAAACCAGTCCAAAAACCAAAAACCAAACACTGCACGAAAAAACACTCCAAAAACCAAGAACCAAAAATCAAAAACCACTTCAAAAACCACTTCTAAATCCGCTTCAAAAACCACTTCAAAAACCAAACATCACTTCAAAAACCACTTAAAAATTAAAAAAAAAACCAAAAACCACTTCAAACACAAAAACCGCGACAAAAACCACTTCAAAATCCACTTAAAAAAACACTTCAAAAACCACTTTAAAAACTAAAAACCACTCCAAAAAAACAAAAATAAAAAACCAGTCCAAAAAAGAAAAACCAAAAACCGCTCCACAAACCTCTACAAAAACCACTTCAACAATCACCTCAAACACCACTTCTAAAACCAACAAACGCTTCAAAAACTAAAAACCGCTCCTAAAACCAAAAACAACTCCAAAAACCAAAACTCACTTTATTCTATTCGATCTTCCATTTGTGCACGTCGAGTTGATTGCATTAGTCGAGACCGCGTGAAGGTTGCAATCTTCCACCCCACCAATAAACAATCACCACTTCAAAAAACCAACACCACTTCTAAAACAAAACACCACTTCAAACACAAAAAAACCTCTTCAAAAACCAAAAGAACAATTAAAAAATCAAAAACCACTTCAAAAACCAAAAACCACTTGAAAATCCCCAAACCAATTGAAAACCCACTTCAAAACCCAAAAACCACTACAAAAAATACTTCAAAAACCACTGCAAAACCAAAAACCACTTCAGAAACCACTTCAAATACTAAAAAGCACTTCATAAACCAAAAACAACTACAAGAACAAAAAAACAAAAAGCAAAAACCACTTCAAAAACCACTTCAAACACTACTTCCAAAACCAAAAACCACTTAAAAAAACCAAAGACCACTACGAAAACCACTTCAAATACCACTTCAAACACCACAAACCTCTTCATATACCATTTGAAAAACCAAAAACCACTTCGAAAACCATTTCAAAAACTGAAAACCTCCAAAAACCATTTCAAAGACCAAAATCCAAACCAAAAACCAAGAACAAAAAAACAAAAAACACTTCAAAAACCATTTCAGAAACCACTTCAAAAACCACCTGAAAAAACAAAAAACACTTCAAAAACCCCTTGAAAAACTAAAAACCACCCCAAAAACTAAACACCACTCCAAGTACCACTTCAAAAACCAACTCCACTTCAAAAACCAAACACCATTTCAAAAACCAATAACAATTTCAAAAACCAAAAACCACTTCAAAAACCAAAAACGACTTGACAAACCACTTCAAAAACCACCAATTCAGAAAACATTTCAATACCCACTTCAATACCCACTTCAAAAACCAAAAACTACTTCAAAACCCATAAATCACTTCAGTGCCGAAAAGCACTTCAAAACCCACTTCAAAAACCACTTCAAAAACCACTTCAAAACCACTTCAAAATCCGCATCAAAACCCACGTCAAAAACAACTTCAAAAATCACTTCAAAAGCCACTTCACAAACCACTTCAAAAACCAAAACCCACTTCAAAAATCAAAACCCTCTTCATAAATCAAAACCCACATCAAAAATCAAAACCCTCTTTATAAACCAAAAACTACTTCAAAACCCAAAAATCACTTCAGTACCGAAACCATTGCAAAAACCACTTCAAAAACCAAACACTACTTCAAAAACCAAGCACCGCTTCAAAAACCAATAACCATTTCAAAAACCAAAAACCACTTTGAAAATCCCAAAACCCATTTCAAAAACCAAAAACCACTTCAAAAACCACTTCAAAAACCAAAAAACCACTTCAAAAACCAACAACTGCTTCAAAAACCAAAAACCACTCTAATAACCAAAAATCACTCCAAAAACCATTCAATAAAACCAAAAACCACTCCAAAGTAAAAAAAAAACACTACAAAAAACAAAAAGCCTTCCAAAAAACAAAAAAAAACACTTCAAAAACCAAAAACCGCTTCAAAAACCAAGACCCACTGCAAAAACAAGAACTCACTTCAAAAACCAAAAACCACTTAAAAACCACAAAACCACTTGAAAACCCACTTCAAAAACCACTTCAAAAACCAAAAACCAAAATGTGGATTACAGGAATGTCGGAGACACTTCATCTGGAAAGATTAAGGCTTGTCCTACTGAACAGGTTGGATCTTTTCAGAGGAATGGATGAAGAATTATACATAACAAATCATGAATATATCTCCAACGATGGATAACCACTCATTTTTTTCATTGACTTTCTATTCTTACTTTATTTTTCTTTATCTTTTCCTATCTGCAATAAAAACAAAAACATGTACAGAAATACAAATAAGACATAACTGTTAATATTAATAATATTAAGAATGTATGTGGCAAGTATAGTCTTTTAATATGTACTTACGTCTAATAAAAACATTTAACAAAATACCTAAAAACCACTTCAAAACCCAAAAATCACTTCAGTACCGAAATCCACTTACAAATCCACTTCAAAAAGAATTTCAAAAACCATTTCAAAAACCACTTCAAAAACCACTTCAAAAGCCACTTCAAAAATCACTTCCAAAACCAAAACCCACTTCAAAAATCAAAACCCTGTTCATAAACCAAAACCCACTTCAAAAAATCAAAACCCTCTTCATAAACAAAAAACCATTTCAAAAACGAAAAACCACTTCAAAAGCGAAAACTCACTTCAGTACCGAAAACCACTCCAAAAACCACTCAAAAACCATTTTAAACCACTTCAAAACCCACCTCAAGACTCACTTCAAAAATCACTTTAAAAGCCACTTCAAAAACCACTTCAAAACCAAAACCCACTTCAAAAACCAAAATCCGCTTCAAAAACCAAAACCCACTTCAAAAACCAAAAACCACTTCGAAAAAAAAAAAAAACACTTCAAAAACCACGTTAAAAAACACTTCAAAAAACAAAAACCACTCCTAAAAGCACTTCAAAACCACTTCAAAAACAACTTCAAAAACCAAAAACCACTTCAAAAACCATTCCAAACACCACTTCAATAACCAATCTTCTTCTTTCGTGTGACGTGCACAGCATAAAGTTGTTGGACAACTTGTCCTATTTGACCTTCCGTTTGTGTACATAGAGTTGATTGCATTAGTCGAAACAGGGCGGACCACGTGGAGGTTGCATTCACCACTTCAAAAAACAAACACCACTTCAAAAACCAAAAAACCTCTTCAAAAACCAAAAGAACAATTCAAAAATCTAAAACCACTAAAAAACCCAAAACCGCTTCAAAAACCAAACACCCACTTGCAAAACCAAAATCCACATCAAAAACTACTTCAAAAACCATCTGAAAATCCACGGCAAAAACCACTTCAAAAACCATTTCAAAACCGCAAATCATTTTAAAAACCACTTCAAAATCCACGGCAAAAACCACTTCATAAACCATTTCCTAAACCACAAACCATTTCAAAAACCACTTAAAAAAACAAAAACCACATCAAAAAACACTTCAAATACAAAAAAACAATTCAACCGAAAATAATTAAAAAAACAAAAACCAAAAAGCAAAAACCTCTTCAGAAACCACTTCAAAACCCAAACACCTTCGAAACAAACAACACTTCAAAAACCAAACCCCACTTGAAAAACCACTTCAAAAACCACTTCAAAAACACATTAAAAACCACTTCAAAAACCAAAAACCACTTCAAAAAGCACTCCAGAAACCACTTCAAAAACCAAAAACCACTTAAAAAACCAAACACCACTTCAAAAACCAAACATCACTTCAAAAACCAAATTACACTTCAAAAACTATTTCAAAAATCTAAACCCAAAACGCAAAAACCAGCGTATTCAATGTATTCATCAGTGCATAAAACATATTCAAGAATTGGAAGTGTGAAGAAGGGTTTCGGCCCGAAACGTTGCCTACCTCCTTCGCTCCATAGATGCCAGCACATAAACGCTGAGTTTCTCCAGCATTTTGTGTACCTTCAACAATTGTTTATTTCTTAGTGGATTCCCAACTTAAATTAAAATATCATAACAATATTATAGCCGATAATTCTTCTCTAACCTTTAGGGTAAAATGACAAGGAATATCGGAGAAACAGATAAATTGAAGATGTAACCCACAGACCCTAAATAACAAGGCATGTTATGACTATCTTAAGTCGCAGATTAAAACTTTTTTTCAGTCAAATGACCTTGCAGAAATATCAGCTTCCCTACTTTGGGAAACATTTAAAGCGTTTGTGAGAGGATGTATTATTGCCTTTCAAGCTTCCCAAAACAAGAAGACCTGAGCTAAACAATGTGAGCTAGAAAGACAGATAAAACAGCTAAACATAGAAAATGCGATCTCCCCCTCTATTATAAGACATAATAAAATTGCTGCTCTCAAATATAGGTTAAATCATATACTTTCAGCTCAAATCAAATTTCCAGCATACTAAACACACATACTTTGAATTTGGAGACAAACCACATAATTTTTTAGCTCGTCAACCCCGTAAACTAGAAGACGAACGCACAATTTACAAAATCAGATCAGACAAGGGAGACTTGGAATCTATCTGACAGGAAATATACCTCTCAATTTCTATTCAAATCAAATATTTCAAATTTAGATACTAAATTACACAGAAACATCCAATTTTGGAAAACACTTCCCATCTCGCTAGTTGGTACAATTAATGCTATAAAGATGATCATTCTCCCACAACTATTATACTTATTCCAGTCAATTCCGATATCTCTTCCAAAAAAAAATCAAACAAATCGATTCAATTATTATTAATTTTATTTGGGATTATAAGACCGATAGAATAAACAAAACACATCTATAGAAACATAGACAAATAGAAAATATGTGCAGGAGTAGGCCATTTGGCCCTTCGAGCCTGCACCGCCATTCAATATGATCATGGCTGATCATCCAACTCAGTATCCTGTACCTGCCTTCTCTCCATACCTCCTGATCCCTTTAGCCACAAAGGCCACATCTAACTCCCTCTTAAATATAGCCAATGAACTTTCCTCAACTACCTTCCGTGGCAGAGAATTCCAGAGACTCACCACTCTCAGTGTGAAAAATGTTTTCCTCTTCTCGGTCCTAAAGGTATCCCCCCTTATCCTTAGACTGTGACCCCTTGTTCTGGACCTCCCCAAGTCTATGCAAGTCTAAGGCTAACGGTGGATTAGCTTTACCAAACTTTCTATTGTATTATTGGGCGGATAATATTAAAAGTATAACCTTCTGGCTGGATGACACTGGTCAGCAGCAAGATTGGTTAAAGATGGAGAAGAAAGATTGTGTACCTTCTGATATGGGCTCGATTCTCTTAGCTCCAATAAATTTGAATTAAAAAAAAATGTGTAATGTATTCATGCATATTCATGTATATGCTAATGAGCTGGTGTTGTATATAAGTAGGGGATATTGGGTAATAAATCTCAGTTGTGATCCAGGCAGCTTGCGTGTAAGTTTGTTATTCATTCTGCTGTCCGGAATATAACAAAATTGGCGACGAGGATGGAATGGAGTTTGTGAACTCATCCTTTAAATACAGTGCAGGACTGTTTTGCAACACGCAATATTGTTTAACAGTTTAAACACTATATGCGAAGTTGTGTCGCAGTTGTTTGTGAGCTGGACATGAGAGGCCTGCAGATCGTTCTATGCAGGGGACTGTAGTTTAAAACAGCAGCTGGATAAATCGTTGAGTGTTCTTCAGGCTATCTCTATGTTTTGTCTACGTGGCAAGATGTCGTTCTTGGGAGTGTATAACATTTTGGACTGAGTTTATTTTTGTCGAGTTCCTCAAGCTGAATAGCCTTCGTACAGTTACGTTTTAGGCGAATTGTTACACCAGAACATACAGGATTTCGGAGCATTTGAACGGACGTTTTATGTTAAATAAAAAGAGAACGACAGGATGGCGGCGTTCACAGGCTACAGTGGAAACCATGGCACTTTTTTAAAATAATATTTTTTATTAGAAGCAAGCACATATCATAATAAAAACATTTCATATGTATCAGTCGTGCGTTATAAATATGATCAATTATGAACTGATTCTGCTTCTATTTGTATAGATAAAGTGTGAGAAAGAGAGAAAAGAGAAAAAAAAAGAAAAAAGGGCAAATTTTATAATAAAACATGAATGGAATAATTTACTAATAATACATCATTGGAGATGGGTTCATGAGTTATAAAATTTAACTTTTAATCTAATCCTAACTTCGAGCTTAAGTTAGGTTCCCGTGCTGATCCAATCTACCCCTTCAATTAGTCAATGAATGGAGACCATTTTCTGACAAAAAGTTCATGTTTGTTCATTAAGACAAATCTAATTATTTCCAAGTGTAGGGTCTCCGACATTTCCACGATCCACATTTTAATTGTGGGGGTTATAGGGCCTTTCCAAAATTTTAATATTAGTTTATTCCCAGTTATTATACTAAAGTCGAGAACGTTTATTTGGCTTGTTGCGAGTGTTAGGCTTTGTTCTGATATTCCTAGTATTACTAGTTTTGGATCAGGATCCACTTGGGTATTGATAATTTCAGAAATTAATCTAAAAATATCAGTCCAGAAATGTTTGATTTTTATACACTTTACAAAAGTATGCGTTAAGTTAGCTTCTAGATACAGACATTTGTCACAAATAGGAGAGTTATGTGGGAAGATTCTATTTAGTTTTGTTTTAGAGTAATGTAGTCTATGTATAACTTTAAATTGTATCAAAGCATGTCGGGCGTTTAACGAACAGTGATGTATATATTGCAAACTTTTATCCCAAATATCTTTCGTTATAGGTTGGCCTAATCCATTCTCCCCTGAATGTCTATATAATTCCATTGATGGGGCCTCGCTATGTAAGAGCGTATTATAAATATAAGTTATTAATGTATCTGTATTTGGATGTTTATTCAAATTTCGTCAAAGATTTCTGATCCCCTAGTGCAATAGTCTTGTATATTAGATTTAACGTAATCTCTAATTTGTAGATATCTTTAAAATTTGTTTGAGTGTAATCCGTAAATCTGTTTTAACTACTGAAATAAAGAAAAGTGCCTTTTCTATAAAGATGTTCCATCGTTTTAATTCCATAATTGTTCCATTGTGTAAAACCTTTATCCGATATGGATGGTTTAAATAGAGGGTTATTTACAATGGGGAGACAGGGTAATATATTGTCCAATTTTAAAGTATTTTTAATTTGTTTCCAGATACGTATACCACTGTATATTTTTCTGGTTTTCCCTATAGGTTTTTTATGCAATTTTGTTTGAGCAAACATAATCGAACCTATTTCAAAAGTGAAACAGTCTTCCTTTTCCATCTTTAACCAATCTGGTCGCTGATCCATTTCTTCCAGCCAGAAATTCATATTTTTAATATGGACAGCCCAATAATAAAATAAAGAAATTGGTAAGGCTAGACCTACATTTGTCTTTGATTTACATAGACATTTTTTGCTTATTTTATGATTCTCATAATCCCAAAGAAAGCTTGTAAGAATGGAATCGACTTAAAAAAAAATAAAAATTTGGGAGATATATCGGAATTGATTGAAATTAGTATAATAATTGCGGTAGAAAAATCATTTTTATAGCATTAATTCTACCAAACATTGAGATAGGGAGTGTTTTCCAATACTAAATAGTCTTATGTAGTTTATTCAGTAAAGGTGGGAAGTTTAATTTAAATAAAGAAGTATAAGTCTTAGTTACATAGATTCCTAAGTATTTAAGTTTATCCTTAAGTATTTTAAAATGGAATTGTTGTAGTGTATGTGGATTGAATTCCATTATTGGCATGATTTCGTTTTTATTCCAATTAATTTTATATCCCGAAAACAGACCAAATTGAGTTATTAGATTGAGTAGATTTGGAATACTAGTTTCTGGCTTAGTAATATATATTAATACATCATCTGCATATGAAGACATTTTATTCATTGTGTCTTTGGTATTATATCCGTATATTTCAGGGTAACCTCTAACAGTTTCTGCTAATGGTTCAATTGCAAGGGCGAATAATAATGGGGATAGCGAGCATCCTTGTCTACAACCTCTAGAAATATTGAATTTAGTTGATAACATTTGATTTGTTAATATTCTAGCTGTTGGTTTAGAGTATAAATGTTTAACCCATGTGCAGTATTTCTCCCCCAATTGAAAATTTTCTATCACCGAAAATAAATATGACCATTGTACCTGATCAAATACTTTTTCAGCATCGAACGACATGATTGCTAAGTCTACATCAGTAATTCTATTTGAGTATATAATATTGAATATTCGTCTCAAAATGAGTAACGTTTTGGAATAAACCCTGTTTGGGCTTGGTGTATTAATTTGTTCATCACTAAACTCAATCTATGAGATATGATTTCAGTTAATAGTTTTTGATCAGTATTTTGGAGAGCTATTGCTCTATATGAACCTGGGTCTTCAAGATCCTTATTAGTTTTTGGTATGAGTGTTATTGTAGATTCGCTTAAAGCTTCTGTTAGTTTATTTTGTGTGTAAGCCTATTTATACAATGTCTGTAGGCGTGGGGAAATCAGATCATAATTTTTTTAATAAAATTCAAAGCTCAAGCCGTCCGAGCCTGCGGCCTTTCCATTTTATAAATATCTAATTGCCTCTTCGATATATTTTACAGTTATTTCAGCACCTAGTAATTCTCACGATTTCAGATCTAAACCTGTAAGATTACATTTCTGTAAAAATGTTTCCATTCTTGCTGATTGTTCCGTCACTGGTCGACTAACGTTTTTGATAGTATTGTACGAATTTATCATTGATATCTTTGGGTGGTGTTAATATTTTTCCCGTATTTGATCTAATCTTATAAATCGTTTTTCACCGTCCAGTTTACGGAGCTGACGTGATAATAGTTTTTGTGGTTTATCACCAAATTCAAAGTTTAATTGTTTAGTCTGTTGATAGAGTTTTATAACTCGGTCTGAGTATATTGTATTTAATTTATATTTCAGTGCTGCAATTTTATTGTGTTTTACCATAGAAGGCGCTGCTGCATTTTCTATGTCTAATTGCCTTATTTCCATTTCCAATGTCTGTTGCTTCGCCCGATTCTCTTTATTATGGTATGCATGGGAGGAGATTAATACTTACACAATACTTTAAATGTTTCCCAGAGAAGGGAGGCAGAAATTCGGTTGTCATTATCTAGAAGAACTGGTTAATCTGTTTTAGAAGGTTATCATGACAAAACATTTGCATTTAAAAGGTGGGGATTAAGTCTTCCATTGTGTCTGTTTCTCGGTCATACCATTTACTACTTTAATCATAAATGTTAGTGTTGATGGTCTGAAGTATAATTATTTATGATCATTCCGAGTTGTAGTAAAGGGTGTATTTAGAGTCTAATTAAAAAAGTAATCTATCCGTGAGTAAGGTTGTGCCCGGTGAGTAAAAATGAATATACCCATCCGGAATGGATCTTCAATTCTCCAGACAACCTTAATATTGGTAGTGTTAATATATTGAGTTTAGGACATCACTTGACTGCGATTTTAATTTGCTGAATGATGATCTGTCTAAGTAGAGCCGTCTAGCGCACAATTTAAGTCTCCAACAATTATTAGTTATGTTTGTGGATTCCCGGGATAGTATGAATATTGTTCCTTGAAAAACCAGGGTCTATCAAAATTTGGTCCATATACAATTGAGGAGAGTGACTTTTTTTTAAAATACTCACCTACTATTACAATATATCTGCTGGCGTCAATACCTTCTATAGTTGATGTTGTTTAAAATAAAAAGTATACCTTAACGGATAATATGGCAGCCCCTCTAATTTATGAGGGAATGAAGAATGATACTCTTTAGCAATCCATTTTGCTTTCAATCTATGTCGCGCTTCTTTTTAAAAATATGTTTCCTGGAGGAATATTATATCTGATTTAAGTTATTTAAATGAGCTAATGCTTTACCACTTTTGATTGGTTCGTTAATTCTCTTTACATTCCAGCTACAGAATGTAATTCCTTCACCCCCAATATTCATATTAACGTCTTGCATCTTATGATTAGGGTGGATTATAATAGAGCAAATGGTTCAGCACATTAAACCATTACACCTGAACATCAGATAGACGGGTTTTAGATCTCCTAGGTTTTCCTCCTGGACATATCTCCCTAATTAAGATTTATAATTCCATTCAAAATAAAAATTATAATAAAAATAAAATAGAAAATATAAGAAAATAATATTAGTAAAGTGTAAAAGAGAGGGAAAAAAACTACGTCTATAGTTATTGCAGTTAGTGATAGCCACCCGAATGTGGCTAGATATCTAAAGACTTCTGTAGCTTTTGGGGGAAAAAAGTAATACAAGCTCCGTACTGTCCTTTAAGGAAAAGTTTAAATTACCATAAAAACAATTTATGGGGAAGGGTGACAATGTTTACGTCCAAAGTAATTATAATCCGTTAATTAAATATTTATTAATCCCCAAGTAAAATATTAGTCAAATAAAAATATGAATCAAACATTAGTCAAAAGTATCAAAGATAAAACTTCCTGAATTTCTATTAATGAATTGTCTGAATCACACATTACTTAGAATTCATACTTTTAGCCAATTCTGGATTGATCCAGTTACCAAATAATTAATAATAATTAGTAATCATGATTAGTAGTCATTAGTAATAATGAGTACACAAATATTAATGTTATATATCAGTAGTAAAATAACTGCGCGATTCTCAATATGAATTGTAAGCAGTCCTTAAGTACCGCAATTTAAAGTTCCATTTCTTCTCTGCGGGGTAACGATGTCCGGTACCGTCCTAGGTGAATGGTGAGTCTTGGTTCATGTCTTTGGTCTTCAACTCGGTTTCTGGGAGAATTCAAATCTATGTGGGTTTGGGAAAGAAATATTATTCCCCCTCGTTTGGGTAACTCTCAGTGTGCGGAGTACATCATCCCCATATCTCAGATCTAGGTATTTTTGCTATCTTCCCTTGTGTCGCGAACAGCGCTCTTTTCCTGGCGACCTCCACGGGGTAAATCTCTAAATATACTGGATCTACTCTTCGAGATTCTGCTGCGAACGATTTCTCATCATATCACCAAGACATGATTATATTGCACCTTCACTATCATTGTCTGGTTGGGGCGCCCTCCCGTGGGCGGTTCTCAGCTCTTGCACCGACCAACCTAAAGGCATTGATCCAGATTTAAAACCTTTTTTTATTAGATCTTCTTTTTTAATAGATTCTTGAATTCTGGCTGTCGCGACGTCCCGCAGAGTCAATACATTTCTCAATATTTTATTCAATAAGTCTGATTACCGCTTGTTCTCGGAGAGAAGCTTGTCTGTAGTTTTAGCACTGGTATCAGCAATTTGCGATACTTCAGTTATAGCTGTATTTTGTTGATCAAGTGTCTGAAAGATGGGATCCAACTTAGAGTTACAAGTGGATCCCATCAAATGTAATTTAACATTTACCACTTCAATCTTTTGATTAAGATTTTATTCCAAGTTTATCTTCCTAGTACTTCGTGTACAGAGGATGTGATTTTTTCTTTCATTGCTTCTTTCATTTCTTCTTTAAAAGATTACAGTTCTTCTTTAAAATTCTTTTTAAGTATATTCAGCTCTCCCATTATATTTTCAGTTTATTGTGCGAGGAAACTTCTAAGTTCTTCTATATCTGTCTTTTCTTCTTTGAGACATCTTCCTGGCTTGTCGGGCCTACTGCTTTGGCCTTACCGGTTTGTCTCGACTTGCGGGGAGGGGGGGGGGTTGTAGAGACATACGTGATACCGCCGGTGTCGCGCGCCTGATGACGTCGCGCGCGCTTGATGTTTGCAGCCGGTGCCGTTCTCCACAGGTAAATGCCATTCTTTTCCTCCGTTTTCCCCCGTTTTCCAAACCGTTATTCGCGGAGCTAGTTGGCGTGAGTCTAATTTACTCCATAGCGCCGGCAGAAGTCCGCCTTGGCACTTTTGACAAGAGTAGAGAGCCGTTCAGCTCCTGTATGGAAAGAAAAAACATGTTTTTCACGACGAACAATATATGGAGATTAGTGGTGAAGGAGAGATAGTGGCTGAAACAAATAAGGCCGTTTGCGAAGGCATGAAAGCTTTCTGCTCACGGAGATTGGTTCTGAAGTGTACGGCACACTCGTGAATCTCCTTGCACTCTCCCAGGCAAAAGACGTACCATTCAATGACATTATAAAGAAGTTGGAGGAGCACTTTAACCCAAAGCCTCTGGAAATTGCAGAAAGCTATAAGTATGGCATTAGAAACCAGGAGAATGAGACAATCAATGTTGCCTTGAAAAACTTAAGTTTACACTATAACTTTGGAACCTTTCTTGGATGAGCACTGCGCGACAGATTTGTTTGTGGTCTAGCGGATGAACGAATTCAGTCCAAACTGATGAACACTCCAGATCACACATTCGAGAAAGCATGCAAGTGCTACCACAATAGAGATGGCATCAAAGAACGCTCGCGAGTTTCGCCCACCATGAACTGCAATGGCCGTTTACAGTCACAAGGCAGTGCCTATGGCCAAACCAAGAGGCGCTAAACCAAAACCGAAGTATGGCGGGGTGCCGAGTCAGCCAGTTGTTATCGTTGCAACGGCAATCACTCATCACAATTTTGTCAGTTCAAAATGACCATGTGCTATAATTGCCAGAAGAAAGGACATATCGCCTCAGCATGTTGGGCCAAGCATACAACAGGAAACCAACAATCTACGGAGATCAAGCAACAACACCGGAGAGGAGTTCACAACTTGGAGGTGAACTCAGGTGCAAAAGAACTTGGGTTGTACACCATTTATGCAACCAACATCGATAAGCCTACAACCAGCCAAGGCAAGGACTTTCGAACAAAACTATTGATTAATGAACAGTTAATTGATATGTGTATTGATACGGCAGCAGATTGTTCGGTCATGAACAAAGACCTGTATGAAACAAAGTTCCCACAGATACCATTTTTGATAGTAAGTTCAAGCAGCTATGAACCTACTCAGGCGACGTTTTCGAGACTTGTGGACAAATGAACTGTAACGTTCAGCATAATGGTCAATCAGTAACACTGCCCATCATAGTAGCCAGCTATAGAAAGAAACCAACCCTCCTTGGTAAGGATTGGCTGAGTAGATTAGAATTAGACTGGAAGAACATTTTCAGCGTCAATTTGTCCAAATCACGTCTTGAAAACGTCATAAGCAAACATGTAAACATTTTTGCTGACAGTTCTTACACGGGAATAACAGGGTACTCTGCACACATTCGACTTAAGCAAGATGTGAGGCCTGTGTATTGTCGACCAACACCTGTACCATATGCACTAAAGCAACAAATGGGGGTAGAACTCGACAGAGTAGAGCGTAATGGAGTACTTGTGAAGACATACCAGAGTAACTTGGCAACGCCAATTGTGGCTGTACCCAAGGCTGATAAAACTTGTGGTGATTACAAAGTCACAATCAACCAAGCCGTTGATGACGAACAATATCCATTACTAACCTCACAAGATCATTATGCAGGACTTAGCGGAGCAAGAGTTTTCACTAAACTGGATTTGTCTCACGCTTACGCCCAGCTCAACGTTGACAAGGAAAGTCAGCAGTACTTGACTATCAACAAACATAAGGGTTTGTATTCTTATACAAAGCTGTCCTGTAGCGTGAAATGCTCCCCGAAATGTTTTCAGTCTGTCATGGACCAAATATTACAAAGCATTCTGCACTGTGTATACAACCAATATGACCTACTGATTTTCACAGAAGGCATGGTAGACATCTGGAAATCCTCGAACAAGGTCTCACATGACTGAACTGCCGTAATGTCAAACTGCGTCAAAGAAATGTGCATTTGCACAGTCGGTGTGGTGTCTGTCTACTCTCTAGAATATAACTCAAAATAGATAGTGGATAGCCAAGCACCCAACTTTCCGCTGCTCGTGTGGCGCGATAGTTTGAAGCAATAGAATGTTAGTCCCAAATTGACAATACGCCAAGAGATGCCTAACGATTCGATTCCATGGGATGCTCCGCCACTTTTATGCCACGATTCATTTCAAGATTTAGCAACTGTGACTAAAAGTCCACTTCAAAATCTGCTACAAAAAATGTGACAATGGACGTGGGGAAAGGAGCAGCAATGTGCATATGACATCTGCAAGGAAAACTTGACAAGTGACAAACTTCTTGTTCACTATGATACGACACGCGAGATGAAACTTGCTTGTGATGCTTCAAGTTATGGTGTAAGTGCAGTGATCTCCCATATAATGAATGACTGACAGGAAAAGCCTATTGCTTTTGCTTCCCGCACCCTGTCATCGAATGAACGCAACTATGCGCAGATAGAAGAGGAAGCACTAAGCATCGTGTTCGGAATCAAGAAATTCCATCAGTTTCTTCTCGGCAGCCATTCACCCTGGTGACTGATCACAAGCCACTATTAGTGATACTTGGTCCCAAGTCAGCTATACCTTCCAAGGCGGCATCAAGGATGCAGCGCTGGGCAATTTTGCTGTCCCAGTATGACTACAAGGTGGAGTATAGATGCTCCAAGTGCAACGCAGTTGAGATACGCTGTCCCGGTTGCCCCATGAAAACTCTGACGTGGGGAGTGAGAACTCATTCTACACACTGTAAGTTGTAGATGAAGACTTTCCAGTGATTGCAACAGAAATTGCAGCAGAAACAAAGAAAGACAATGTGCTGAAGTGGGTTTATGAACAGACATTGAACGGATGTACTGAAATCAATAGTGGATTGAACTGAACTCAGAGCTGAAGCCTTACCATTATCAACGCCATGAATTATCATGTGAGCAGGGATGCGCTAAATGGGGTTACAGAGTGGTTGTACCAGAGTATTTGTGAAACAAAATTATGAACGAACTTCATTGCGAACATCCTGGCATAGTAAGCATGAAGTCAGTCGCCAGAAGTTTTTAGTATTGGCCTGGTATTGGCAGTGACATCGAGGCACTGGTGAGTAAATTTACCGTCTGCCAAAAGTGCCGGAATAAACCATCAAACACACCACCCTCAACCCTGGTCACGGCCAAGTAGACCTTTTCAGAGAGTTCATGTAGATTATTGCGAAAAGGGTAATGATCACTTTCTGGTACTGGTACATTGTCATTCCAGATGGATTGAGGTTAAACATATGGGGTGAATCACTACTACTGAGCGTACCATAGATGTTGAGATAAATCTTTGCATGGCATGGTTTACCGGAAGAACTTGTTTCTGATAACGGGCCTCAGTTTCGTTCAGAACAGTTCAAAGAGTTCATGCAGCGGAATGGTGTAAAACACACACTTGTTCCCCCATAGCATCTAGCCTCTAACGGGCGGTGGAAAGGTCTGTTAGAGTTGTCAAAGACGCTCTCATGAAACAGGTGTTGCAGGGTAGCTCAAAGCTCAGCATGAAACATCGTTTGGCTAGTGTCTTGCTGAAGTACAGAACCACACCACACACAACAACAGGTTACTCACCTGCAGAACTGTTGATGAAGAGAAGGCTAAGCATACGCTTAAGTCTGGTTCAACCCAACTTGGCTTTGAGAGTTGAACAAAAACAATTAGGTCAGAATCGCCATTTTGACTCCCACAGAAAGGAGAGGTACTTCAAGCCAGATGAGCAGGTTCGTGTTCTCAGTCCTCCCAACAAGTCCAGTCGAGAGAAATTGGATTTTGGGAAAATAGTGGAAGTGTGTGGAACAAAAAGATACTTAGTTGAAGTTGGAGATAGGATCAAATGGTTGATGTTGATCAAATGATTCCAGCCAAAGATGAACAAAAAACTGAGCTTGAAATCCTAATCCCTGAGTATATATCTGAAAGTGAGTTGGAAGAGCCAACTGTGATTGAAACACAAAGTTCAGTTAGCACAGACAAAGAAGCAGATTCCTCTGGTAAAAGTCAGGTTAATAAAACAGAGGAAAACAAACTAACACCTAAACATGTTACACATGTTAATGTTAGACGATCAGGCAGGATCCGTAAACCAGTAGTCAGATTAGGTTTTTAAATTAAGTAACTCGCTGTTAGGTAGAATGAAAATGTGCAAATATGTAAAATAAATATATTATGTTATCATTTAAAATGTAATGAATACTGGTTTAAACCATGTATCACAACAAGAAAATTGCAACTGTGTACTTAGATGTAATACTTAAAAAAAGGAGAGCAGCGTAATGTATTCGTGCATATTCACGTATATGCTAATTATTTGGTGTTGTATATAAGTCGGGGATGTTGGTTAATAAATCTCTCTTGTGATCCAGGCAGCCTGCGTGTAAGTTGTTATTCATTCTGCTGTCCGGAATATAACAATATGGAGGAAACCCGATTATACATAGCATTATCCACACCTGGAAACAATTATAATTTACTTCAAAATTGGGTAATTTATCTCTTTTCCACCCTATTGCAAATAACCCTTCTTTCAAACCGTGTGATTTGTTCAATGGATAATTCATGGAATTAAAAGGTTGGGAGACCTTTATCAAAAGGGGATTTTCCTCTCTTTTCAGAAATTACAACAGGACGAATTACGTTATTTTTTTTTTGATATTTACAATTTAAGTGCCCAGACATTCTTGATGAACGTCTGAATCGACATCCCAATACAAATATATTAATATCTATATGACTAAAACTAAGATTTTGACCACTTTCTGACTTTCTGCTTCGTAATTTCCGAAAGAACGCCGCCACATACGGCCGTCATTATTGGCCACCTCGCTCAGACTCCCCCTCCGCCTGATTTGGCCGAGGATTTTTCCCATCGATGAAAAATCAGAGAGTTATTAATGTTTTACAAAATGTCGCCATTCTCTCTGCGTCACCCGCTGGCGGCAGGTGGAAGGACTATTAAACCCGGACGTGTCGTGCCTCACTCAGTATCGGTGAGACAGAGGAAGCGAGAGGGTCACGACTCTCTGACCTGAGAAAAACACTGAACGCACGTCTACTCGATGGTGAGTCCCCTCGATGTAAAGTGTTTGGTAAATTGTCTTGGCGTTTAAAAAGTTTTCAGATAATCTGTGAGTCTGTGTGTGAGCTAGTCTGTGTGTGTGTGAGTATGTGTGTGTGTGAGTGTGTGTGTGTGAGTGAGTGTGTGTGTGTGTGTGTGTGTGTGTGTGTGTGTGTGTGTGTGTGTGTGTGTGTGTGTGTGAGAGAGAGTCTGTGTGTGTGACTCTGTATGTGTGTGTGTGTGTGTGTGTGTGTGTGTGTGTGTGTGTGTGTGTGTGTGTGTGTGTGTGTGTGTGTGTGTGTGTGTGTGTGTTCGTGTGTGTTTGTGTGTTCGTGGGTGTGAGAGTGTGTGTCTAAGAGTCTGTGTGTGAAGGTTGCACGTAAGGTCACTGGGTCAAAGGGCTTGACGCACGGAGCCGCTCAATCCATCTGGAGGACATCGCAGCTTGCGGTATATGTTGCTAATACACAAAACGTGTACTCTCCTACCTGTTTAAAAACTGTCAATATGCTGAATTTTTGCGCTGTAAATAATTGTGGAAGTCGGGGTAACCGTGAGAGACATCTATCCTACTTCAGAATTCCAAAAGTGAAGAGCAATGAAGGTAAAGAGAAACGAGAGGTGAAAGGACTACAGCTAAAGTGCTTGGCAAACATTGACCGTGCAGATATCAAGATTGAAAATGTTCGGAATTGTCGCCTTTGCTCACTGCATTTCATCAACAGTAAGGCATTATTTGTGTTTTTTCTTGATTCCTTTGGTATCTAAAAAGTTTCAAAAGTGATAAATCTGGCTGCACATTTTTTAAATCGCCCATGGTTCTGAACTGGGTTTTTACATATAAAAAGGAAAAGCTGCTGCAGCTAAATTTATCATTAAAAAACATCTCCAGACTTGTGTGTGGAAAAGTAAGTTTTCTATCATTATGCTATTGAGATATATTTTGGAAAATAATGAAATGTACTTACAGATTAATCACCCACTCATTTTAAAAGATATCGACAATTTGCTGAAGTTGATTATGCCCAATTAACAGCTAACAATTATGCTATTCATTGGCTTGTATCTGAGTCAAATGGAATTCAAAACCCACGTATGGTCTGCGATTTTTTTAATCGATATATTTTGCTTCAAATGCGTTTTCATTTTATGTAAGAACCCACTTGAGAACCATGGGCGATTTTCGAATTTTACAGCAGATTTATCACTTCTGAAACAATTTAGATGCCAAATGAATCAAGAAAAAAACACAAATAATGCCTTACTGTTGATGAAATTCAGGGAGCAAACGCGATAATTCCCAATATTTTCAATCTCCATATCTGCACGGCAATGTTCGCCATACACTTTGACTGCTGTTTTCCATTCAACGCTCGCTTTTATCTTCCGTCATTTCTCCTCCCTTTAGGAGTTCTGAAGTAGGATAACTGTCTCTCACGCTTATCCCGATTTCCATAATTATGTACAGCGCACAAATTGACCATTTCGGCGGGTTTTAACAGGCCTGCTATGCTGGAAACATTGGTAAGTGTTTCCTGCAGTTCATCGCGTGCACTCCAGTTGGCGTAGCGTAGCAACAGTGCGGGTCACGGGTCGTGACCCGACTGCCGTGCAATCGCCCTATATGTGTGTGTGTGAGTCTGTGTGTGTATATATGTGGATTTGTGAGTGTGTGTGAGTTTGTGTGTGTGTGTGAGTGTGTGTGCGTCTGAACGTCTGTGTGTGTGTGTATATGTGTGTATGTGTGAGACTGTGTGTGTGTGAGTGTGTGTATGTCCGACAGTCTGTGTAAGTGGGTGTATATGTGTGTGTGTGTGTGTGTGTGTGTGTGTGTGTGTGTGTGTGTGTGTGTGTGTATGTGTGAGTCTGTGTGTGTGTGTGTGTGTTAGAGAGAGAGAGAGAGAGAGAGAGAGAGAGAGAGAGAGAGAGAGAGAGAGATAGTGATCTGTCTGTGTATGTGAGCGTGTGCCTGAGAGTCTGCGTGTGAGTACGTGTGTGAGTCTGTGTGTGAGTCTGCGTCTGCGTCTGCGTCTGTGTCTGTGTCTGTGTCATCAACAAATAGTACAAATAATATAGTATTTCGTAGTTCATACCTGATTCGTCATGTTTAATAGCCTGATGGCTGCCAAGAAGAAGCTGTACCTCAATGTGGATGTTAGTTTTCAGTTTACAAAAGTCGGACGTAACTCCAGACGTCGGGCACAAGCCGTGATTCAGTCTGTCAGTCCAGAGGCCATGAGTGAGTGAGCGAGTCTGTCCAGACACCATGAGTTTGTTCCAAGGCAGTGAGTGAGTACAGTCCAGAGGCCATGAGTAGGTCGCTCACCACCCCCCCCCCCCCCCCCCACTGGCATCCACCACCTCAAGACTCTTCCCTCCGCCTGGCTCCCCCTCCTGAAGCCGCCCCATCCCCCGCTGCAGGATACCCCCTCCCTCATCAGCCCACGAGAGCCCCCGCTTGAAGCCGCCCCCCTCCCTCGGCTGCAGGACGTTTGCCACCCCCTCCCCACCCCGACAGCCTCCGCCTCAAAAAATGTTCTGCACACATTCTTCAGGGAGTACAGAGGATTGACCATTACAACAAATTACAATCGCTCAATCTCTCTATATTAAAATTGTCTCTTGTTTTATCAACAGCAAATAGACATCAAAAGGCAGTGAGCAGCAGAACACAAAAATAGACACAATAAGAATTAACTTAATAATTCTCATCTTTAACATTTAACTTGTCATATTTTAAGTCATCCACATTTTAACTTTAATAAATCCTGTTTCTTCCTGTCATGCCTGCGTGTTATTCATCACAATGGGAACCTAATAGGCAGGAATGGCGCTCTGTGGGAGAGCCACTAAGAGCGCATGGGTGGAGGTTGTGGGGAGATGGACTGAATGCGTGGGGCGGATGGCAAGGAGCAGAATGGGGAATTAAATGGAGGAGGGGTGACTGAATGAACTGCCACCACACCAGCCGTGAGTGACTGCACTGCCAGCCCACCAGCCCTACGTAAGTGAACTGCCAGCTAATGAGCTGTAAGTGACTGAACTGCCAGCCCAGCAGCCGTGAGTGACTGCACTGCCAGCCCACCAGCCGTGAGTAAGTCAACTGTCAGTCTACCAGCTGTAAGTGACTGAACTGCCAGCCCGCCAGCCGTGAGTGACTACACTGCCAGTCTGCCAGCCCACCAGCTATGACTCACAGAACTGCCAGCCCAATAATCCATTCAGTCTTCTCTCCTCCCCTTCCCTCCCACATAATCTGTCACCTGTTTTGGGCACAATTTCTGGCTGTTTCACAGCTGCCAGCCTGCCAGCTCTGAGTCACTGTACTGCCAGGTCTCAGTGACTGAGCTTCCAGCCCAGGAATCCATTCGGCCCACAATCTCCATACTAGCCCTCTGGAAACCAGTCCCTTCGAACCACAGCACCCGTACTAGCGAAACAGAAATCATCCCCCCCCCCCCAGTGGCCAGCAATATTGGAACTAGAGGAGAGGTGGAATATTGCTATGGGTAACCAGCCCTCCTGTGTAATGCTGGGACCCAACGGATCCCAATTAGTCTAGTGCTATATTCACAATACCCTTTTAGATACTGACATTCCGTCATCAGAATAATATAGACGAGCATGGGAGGATGAATTGGCTCGACCCATAATTAAAGACACATGGGATGAAAGCTTACATCATATATATCACTGCTCGTTAAACACTAGGCATTCCTTAATACAGTTTAAAACATTACATAGATTACACTATTCGATGAGAAAATTAAATATGATCTTCCCAAGTACTTCCCCTTTCTGTGATCAATGTCAATTTTAAGAAGCCAAATACTTGTATTTAACTTGTATAAAAATGCAAAAATTTTGGACGGACATTTTAAAAATTATCTCTAAAGTTATCGATAATCAACTGGACCCAGATCCAAAATTAACAATACTAGGATTATCATGACATACCACAAACCTTTCGATAAGCCAGAGTCACTTTCTTGATTACAGTTTAATAACTGCGAAAAAAAATAATACTTACATTTTGGAAAAATACAGCAACCCCCATAATTAAAACGTGGATTACGGAAATGACCGAGACTTTGCTTTTGGGAAAAATAAGATTTCTATTAATTGACAAACCAGAAGCATTTTCTAACATCTGGTCTCCATTTCTTTATTTTTTTTTTTAAGTAAACTGGTCTAACACAAAAGTAAAGTCACAACTTGAGTTTAGGGTTGGATGAACAACTACACTCAACATCTCCGGATCTATCTCCACAATCTTTATATTTGTAATCTCCTTTTCTTCTTGCCTTTATTTCGTTCGCCTTTCTATAAGTTTATAGTCTCCTTTATTTCTTTCGTACTCTATTTCTTAAAAAAAATAATAATACAAATTGAGTCTATGTAAGAATGCTGTAACCATATTGTCGTATACTATCATTGGTACATATGCTTTTAATAAAATATTGAAAAAAACACTTCAAAAACCAAAAACCACTTGAGTACCAAAAAACACTTCAAAAACCCACTTCAAAAACCAAAAGCCACTTCACACTTCGAAAACCAACATCGAAAACCAACTTCAAAAACCAACTGCGAAATCTAACTTCGAAAACCAACTTCGAAAACCAACTTCGAAAACCAACTTCGAAAACCAACTTCGAAAACCAACTTCGAAAACCAATGTCAAAAACCAACTTCGAAAACCAACTTCGAAAACCACTTCAAAAACCACTTCAAAAACCACGAACCACATCAAAAACCACTCCAAAAAGCAATTTGAAAAACAAATACCACTTCAAGAACCACTTTAAGACCACTTCAAAAACAAGTTCAAAAACCACCAAAAAAACAAACACAACTTCAAGAACCAAACACCACTTCAAAAACCAAAAATCCACTTCAAAAATCAAAAAACCGCTTCAAAAACCAAAAACCATTTCAAAAACCAAAAACTACTTAAAAAAACAAAAACCACTTCAAAAACCAAAAACACACATAAAAAAAATTAAAAAAACAAAAAATACTTGCAAAATCACTACAAAAACCAAACACCACTTCAAAAACCAATTCAAAACACACTACAAAAAGCACTGCAAAAAGCACTTCAAAACCTCCTTCAAAATCCCCCAAACACCATTTCAAAAACCACTTCAAAACCCACAAACAACGTAAAAAACCAAAAACCACTTCCAAAACTACTTCTAAAACCACTTCAAAAATCACATGAAAAATCAGTTCAATAACCAGTACATAAACCAGTTCAAAAACCACTTAAAAAAACAAACCTTAAACTACTTCAAAAACCACTCCAAAAAACAAACACAACTTCAAGAACCAAACACCACTTCAAAAACCAAAAACCCACTTAAAAAATCAAAAAACCGCTTCAAAAACCAAAAACCACTTCAAAAAGCAAAAACTACTTAAAAAAACAAAAACCACTTCAAAAACCAAAAACACACTTTAAAAAAATTAAAAAAACAAAAAACACTTGAAAAAACACTTGCAAAATCACTTCAAAAACTAAAAACCACTTCAAAAAACAATTCAAAACACACTGCAAAAAGCACTGCAAAAAGCACTTCAAAATCCCCTTCAAAATCCACCTCAAACACCATTTCAAAAACCACTTCAAAACCCACAAACAACTTAAAAGACCAAAAACCACTTCTAAAACCACTTCAAAAACTACTTCAAAAACAACTTCAAAAATCACATCAAAAACCAGTTCAATAACCAGCACATAAACCAGTTCAAAAACCACTTGAAAAACCAAACCTTAAACTACTTCAAAAACCACTTCAAAAACCAAAAAACACTTCAAAAACAAAAAAAAAACCACTTCTAAAACCACTTCGAAAACTACTACAATAACCTTCAGAAACCACTTCAAAGACCACTTCCAGAACCAAAAGTTCAAAAATCAAAAACACACTTTAAAAACCACTCCAAAAACTACTTCAAAAACCAAAAACAACTTCAAAAACCAATTCAAAAAACAAAAACAACTTCAAAACCATTTCAAAAACCACTTTAAAGGACGTAAAACCCCCTCCAAAAATCACTCCAACAACCACTTCAAAAACCATTCCAAAAACCACTTCAACCACTTCAAAATCCACTTCAAAACCCACTTAAAAAACTTAAAACCAAAAACCACTTCAACAACCAAAAACGACTTCAAAAACTAAAAACCACTCCAAAAAACAAAAATCACTCCAAAGACCAATAACCATTCCAAAAACCACTTCAAAAACCACTTCAAAAACCAAAAACCACTTAAACAACCAAAAACCACTTCAAAAACAAAAAAATACTTCAAAAACCAAAAACCACTTCACACACTTCGAAAACCTCTTCATCCAATTCAAAAACCATTTCAATAACCACTTCTGAAACAACTTCAATCACTGCAACCCCTTCAAAAACACTTCAACCACTTCCACCACTTCAAAAACAACTTCCACCACTTCAACCACTTCAAAAACGTCTTCAACCACTTCAAAAACCACTATTGAAAATACAATTGAAAACACAATTGAAAATACACCCTAAAAACCACATCCGAAAAACCACATCCTAAAAACCACATCCTAAACACACTTTTTAAAATCACATTTTAAAAACACTTTTTCTAAATACTTTTTATAAACTCTTTGTATAAACTCTTTGTATAAACTTTTTTATAAACTCTTTGTATAAACTCTTTTATAAATTCTTTTATACACTCTTTTTGTAAACTCTTTTTATAGCCACATTTTAAAGCCACATTTTAAAAACACATAAAAAAACACATAAAGGTTACTCACATGTGTACTGTGACTGTAGATTTCCAGCTGAGAGTCGTGACCTCTCGCTCGCGATCTTGCAGCCGCAGAGCCACGTCCAGCCTTCCACGTTTTACAGCTCCTGCCCCCAGCCCCCGGATGGGGCGTGGCCTGCATGACAGGAGAGAGAAACTCAAAATGTTTTAAAGACTTATAACACTTTTATTTTTCATCGATGGGAAAAATCCTCTGGTGAGCGGAGGGGGACTCTGATAAGATGGCCAAAAGTCACAGCCGTAAGTGGCTGTACTTTTTCTATAATCAATATACAGTGCAAACAGGAAGTTATCAAATTTAGACTTTTAATTATATAGATTAGACAGAGAGACAGAAGGAACAGCAGATGCTGGTTTACCAAAAAATGACACAGGACTTTGCAACTCAGTGGGTCAGACAGCATCTCTGAAAGACGTAGATACGTGACATTTTGTATCAAGACTCTCCTTCAGATTTATTCAGTTAGAATTATATACCACATATAAACCCCATTCTCCTGCCTTCTTCCCAAAATATTCAAGATTCAAGATTCAAAAGAGTTTATTGTCATGTGTCCCTGATAGGGCAATGAAATTCTTGCTTTGCTTCAGCACAGCAGAACAAAGTAGGCATGACTACAGAACAGATCAGTGTGTCCATATACCATTGTATAAATATATACATACATGAATAGATAAACTGATGCAGTGCAAATAACAGATAATGGGCTATTAATGTTCAGAATTTTGTCAAGAGCCTAGTTTAATAACCTGATGGCTGTGGAGAAGGAGCTATTCCTGAACCTGGTCGTTGCAGTCTTCAAGCTCCTGTACCTTAAACCTGATGTTAGCGGGGAGTTGAGTGTGTGGCCAGGATGGTGTGGGTCCTTGATGATGCTGGCAGCCATTATGAGGCAGCGACTGCGATAGCCCTGACACGCCTGACAGCCGTACTAATCAGGAACCGGACCATCTCCGCATTAAAATGCTCGGCCGTATAGTTAGATTAAATCTCACAGATGCCTTAGAGGGATTTGAACCCATCTCTCTGGTTCCCGGCACTATCAAGCACATAGTTTACTGATCAAGAACATTGACCTGTGGAGTAAATCTTACAATTACAATTTGGAAAATATCCAATAAGGAAATGTTGTAGTAAATTAGAGGCTTTGGCACAAAGTGGCCATGGGACACTTGGAATCCTCAACGTCAAAGGTGGATCGTGCTGCAAGGATTATAGTATAAGAGATCAGTTCCCCATCTGCTTGCTTCCATTCACATCTGGAACTACGGTTCTCCTCAAACTGATGTATCATTGTAGTTTTATAATCATGACACAAACCCAAATTGAAGTCTGCAGACTGTTGATCCTAACATATTAAACCTGGGAGCTTTATCTAACAGCAATCAGGATCTGGGATCTTCACATGTGTAGTGTTGATGCCAAATGTATTTTCCTTCGGAGTCACGTGAGTGTGAGAAGAAGCCCCGCCAGGCGCATGCGTGTCATTACGTCCGACGCATGGCGCACCGACGGGCTGGAGAGCACAGCTCCACCAACGGTAAGTAATAAACCGGAAGGTAAGTGATTTTAACAACATTCTGCGGGTATTTCAACTCCGTAAGACTGGTTCAGGAGCCAGCGGGAGTACTCTCAAAATGGAGAGATTTGTAAAAAAGAGTGCTGCCATTCGTGGTAAGAGCCTTACTCGCGGGACCACGGTTAGTGCACCGGCTGCTGTAACGGCGGTTCCGAAGCCGACTGCAGAACCGCCGGCAGTTCTACTGTCTCAATTAACTCCCATGCTTCAGGGCGCTGTGGCCACTCTAGCAGAGAGAAAGGCTAAACGGACATCAGTCAGGCTCGTTTATTCTGACGAGTCTGACCAATAATAATCCCCTCCTTGCAACAAGAAGGTCTGGGGACGTCTCGATAAAATGGAGCAGATGATTCATAGAAACATATAAACATATAAATTAGGTGTAGGAGCATGCCATTCGGCCCTTGGAGCCTGCACCGCCATTTAATATGGTCATGGCTGATCATCCAACTTAGTATCCTGTACCTGCCTTCA
Organism: Okamejei kenojei; assembly: GCA_035221665.1. Lineage (NCBI taxonomy): Eukaryota > Metazoa > Chordata > Chondrichthyes > Rajiformes > Rajidae > Okamejei > Okamejei kenojei. Next base: position 142,179 of record JAVHYY010000270.1, on the reverse strand, counting down.
CTCGATACCCCCTGATAACTTCAGCCACAAGGGCCACATCCAACTCCCTCTTAAATATGGCCAAAGAACTGGCCTCAACTACCTTCTGTGGAAGAGAATTCCACAGATTCACCACTCTCTGTGTGAAAAACGATTTTCTCATCTCGGTCCTAAAAGACTTCCCCCTTATCCTTAAACTGTGACCGCTTGTCCTGGACTTCCCCAACATCGGGAACAATCATCCTGCATCTAGCCTGTCCAACCCCTTAAGAATTTTGTAAGTCTCTATGAGATCACCCCTCAATCTTCTAAATTCCAGCGAGTACAAGCCGAGTCTATCCAGTCTTTCTTCATATGGAAGTCGTGCCATCCCAGGAATCAGTCTGGTGAACTTTCTCTGTACTCCCTCTATGGCAAGAATGTCTTTCCTCAGATTAGGAGACCAAAACTGTACGCAATACTCCAGGTGTGGCCTCACCAAGACCCTGTACAACTGCAGTAGAACCTCCATGCTCTTGTACTCAAATCCTTTTGCTCTGAATGCCAACATACCATTCACTTTCTTCACAGCCTGCTGCACCTGCATGCCTACTTTCAATGACTGGTGTACCATGACACCCAGGTCTCGTTGCATCTCCCCTTTTCCTAATCGGTCACCATTCAAATAATAGTCTACTTTCCTGTTTTTGCCACCAAAGTGGATAACCTCACTTTTATCCTCATTATACTCTATCTGCCATGCATTTGCCCACTCACCCAGTCTATCCAAGTCATCCTGCAGCATCCTAGCATCCTCCTCATAGCTATCACTGCCCCCCACTGCCCCCCAGATTCAAACAATGATGAACCATGAAGTGTTCCAATCGGGGTCGCATACCCCCCGGATTTCCCAACAACTTCCTGGAACAGCCTCAGTCAGAGACCCGTAAGGCGAGGAGGACTTCCAGAGCGCCTATGAGTTCCAATGGGAATCAGCCTCACCAGCACCTTGTTTAGGGCTGGTCGGGACCTCCCTAGAGCAAGACTTGGGAATGCCAGGGCCGTGGGATTCTGACCCTGAAGTTGGTGTCACTGCTTTTGTGCATACACCAAGGCACATGCGCCATGCTCCAGGTGTCCCGGATGTGGCTAGAGATGTTGCCATTTCGGAAGGGACTGGTGAAGCCATGGAGGAAAATCTGGCTTGTAATATAAACTAGATGGCATCTCAGCAGCTCCAGGACTCCGTCATGGAACAGACAACAACTCGTTATCAGACACATGTTAACTGTGCGTCGCTCAAGGTGCCCACCGTGAACTCGGATATCTGGGCACAAATCACCGCATCGATTAGGGGGCAGGAGCTCCGTTTCCAGAAAGTCCTCACATTGGTGCGGGGCGGGGATCACGGCATTTGGGCAAATGGCCCAAAGAACGCCAATGTCGGGAACACAGCAGGATATGTTGGCCCTGCTGTGCAATGCTCATTTCGATATTGTATCCGGAAGATTGCTATCAAACCGACATCGTATTCAAGCTTCATAGCTCTTTGCAAGTCCTCTAACATCCAGGCGACAAATTTCTTATTCGGCGAAGACCTGATGAAACAGTTTAAAGATTTAGAGGAAGAGGCCAAAACCATTGGCCTCATGAAGATCTACACACCCTCGGCCAGGATACCACCTCGCAGGTCTGTTTTGATCAGACCGGCTTCAGATGCTGGAGCAGGCGCAAGTAGAGGGTTACCAGTTGTACGCCGTCCATATGCACCTGCGTACCCCAACTACAACCCCAACATGGTCAGAAGAGTAAGAAATTCAAGGTCGCCTATGGAGGTACGGGTAACTGATTCAGTACAGGATAAATCCTCTGAGGAACAACCTCCGGTTGGGGGTAGGTTGCAATTGTTTTATGATGAATGGTGTTGCATAACATCTGATCTCTTTATACTGGACAGTGTCTCGGGGTCTCGAATTGAGTTTATGTCAGGAATACATCCACCTGCAGAAAATATGCATAGAGTAATGGTTTTTACAGGAGCAGAAACTCGACAAGTGTATAATGAATTTGGGGTTTTATTACAAAAAGGGGTAATTGAAAACCGGTATATCATCCTCAACATTTTGTGTCCAATATATTCCCCAGGCAGAAAAAATATGGTGGGTGTCGTGTCATTCTGGACCTAACCCAGTTAAACTCCTATGTCCAGTATAAGCATTTTAAAATGGATACTTTCTGTACTACTTAGCAGTTGTTATCAAAAGGTTGTTATATGGCAACCATAGATCTGAAAGATGCATATTATTCAGTACAAATCCTTCATCAGCACCGTAGATACTTGAAATATAGTTGGATGGGACAGCTGTGGCAATTTAAAGCGTTGCCCAATCGATTAACATCGGCTCCTTGGTTGTTTACACAATTGTTGAAACCAGTTCTGGCGCTTCTTCGTGCCCAGAATCACTTTGTGATGGCTTATTTAGATCATATTTTAATTGTAGCGGCTTTCCCTGCAGTGCAGTTTGGACCTCTGCACTATCAAGGTTTGCAACGAGCGAGAGAACAAGCACTTAAAGAACATGCAGGGCATTTCGACAGACCAATGTAGTTGCCAGCCAAAGCCATCGCTGAATTGCAATGGTGGATAACCAACATCTCACGAAGTACCAAAAACATTTTGACTCAACAACCTTCAGTGATTTAACAAACAGATGTCAGTGCTTTGGGGTGGGGAGCCACGGATAGCAAGTCTAACTGTGGTGGGAGATGGAGTGTGCAAGAGGAATTAATCCTGAAGAGGCATGGCATAAATTACTTAGAATTGCTAGGTGCATTCTATGGGTTAAAAGCCCATATTGTTCAGCAATGAATGACTTACATCTTCAGCTCCAGATTGACAATACCACGGCAGTTGCTTATATCACATGGGATAAATTAGGTCAGTATCATGTGATAATCTGGCTAACCTCATTTGGGACTGGTGCATTTCCAGAAATATCTGGGTCTCAGCTATCTACCTACGAGTTAGAGATAATGTGGTGGCGAAGGTCACGAAAATGTAATGACTGCATAGAGTGGATGCTAAATCCTAAAGTTTTTAAAATGATTGCCAGTCGTTATGATTTGCCAGACATAGATCTGTTTGCATCCAGGCTGAATCACCAGTTGCCTAATGACGTTTCATGGGGGGCACATCTAGGTGCAGTAGCGATGGATGCATTCTCGCTACATTGGGGACGTACATTCTTTTATGCGTTTCCCCCATTCTGCCTCATTAGGCAATGTCCCACCAAAATAGAGCAGGACTCAGCCTCAGGCATTCCGGTGGTTCCTGACTGGCCTACGCAGCCATGGTTCCCATTGGTCCAGAGAATGATGACTCAGCCGTTCATGACTGCCCCCAAGTGCAGTCATTTATTGGTTTATCCGGTAACAGGAGAAAGTCACCCGTTACCTGATCATATTAATCGGTTAATCTGCAGGTTCTGACCAGACCGTTGCAATGGCTTGGACTGTCGAGTAGGGCCGGGGATGTCATTACTGCACCTTGGAGAGATAGCACTAAAAGCAATATGTGTCTCATATTAAAAAATGGTAGATGTTTTGCTTGCAGTCAGATATATCTTATCATACTGCAAGCATACCGGATGTATTGGAGTTCCTTGCTACATTGCATTTTGATGAACACTTGAGCTATAGTGCCTTTAATAGTGCTCGGAGTGCTTTGTCTTCCTATTTAGGGCAGTTTTCAGTACGACAATCTATCAGGTCTCATCCGCTAGTGTCCTGATTCAAGAGAGGTATATTTAACAAAAACCCTCCTGAGCCTAGATATACAGAAATCTGGGATGTGATTATAGTTCTCACACTGCTTCGGCAATGGGATCCAATCATGTCACTATATTTTCAGAAGTTAACATTTAAAGTGGTTATGCTCATGGCGCTAGTATCAGCGCAACGGGTTCAAACATTGCAAAAGCTACGGTTGGAGAGCATGTATTCTTCCATAGATAACATGACGTTTTATGTATACGATTTAATCAAACAAAGCAGGCTAGGTATGGCCGGAACTCAAGTAAGCATTAAAGCATACCCCGTTGACCAAAGGCTATGTGTAGTGACGCACCTGAGTCAATATATCGAAGTAACTATGAGTCTCAGAGGCTCTGAAACAGCAATGCTCATCAGCCACAAAAAAACCTCATAGAAAGGTACAACCTTTTTCTAGATGGTTGAAACAGGTTTTGGATTGTGCTGGAGTAGACATTTATGTGTTTAAATCTCACTCCACCAGGGTGCACCAACATCCACAGCGTAGGCACAGGACGTGCCTCCTGATCAAATCCTCGAGGCCGCAGGATGGTCTAGGGAGGCGACCTTCTCCAAGTTAAACCTGTCCAGGCAGTGCAAGGTTTTGGGCATGCTGTTTTGTGTTCCGTTTGATTTATTTTATAAATTTCATTTGTAATGTCCCCCTGGGATAGGGGGGTTATTCATGTTTTGTTTATTATTAAAAAATGTTTATTGAATAATTTGAGCAATGTTCAGTACATTATTTGTTCACTCCTGTGTCAACTAAAGCAGTGTGTCGTATGGAATGGATCTACGGCAAGAAATCACAGAGCTTTGAAATTTTCACATAGTCACTCGCGTGACTCCGAAGTAAAATAGTAAAGATTAAACGAGAACTTACCAGTTTGAAGTTTGATCTTTATTTTATGAGGAGTAACGATGAGGGATTACGTACCCTCCGCTCCCGACCCTCATAATCGCAAAGATCATCTGGTTGTTCTAGTCTTCAGTCTTACTATATCACTTCGACTATAGTTACTGTGTTTTCACGCCGCTGCTTTGAAGTATGACGCGCATGCGCCTGGCGGGGCTTCTTCTCACGTAATCCCTCATCATAACTCCTCATAAAATAAAGGTCAAACTTAAAACTGGTAAGTTCTCGTTTAATCTTACTATTATAATGCATCAGGCCAATGAATTAACTCCCCTTCCCATTCTAAAACAGATATTTTTGTCCCGGGCCTGCTCCACTGTTAGTGTGAGGTCAAACACAAATTGAAGGAACAGCACCTTTGATTTACCATGCGCAGCTTACAACCAAGGATATGAACGTTGATTTGTTTAATTTCAAGTAACGCTTTCATTCGCTCCTTTTCCCTCATCCCCCGCCTTATCCACACGCAAAGCCTCCAACTGCGCAGGCTCGGCTAGTGAGGGAGGGGGTGCGGGTACAGTGCGAGAGGGAGGGGGATAGACAGTGAGGGTAGGGGGTAGAGAGCGAGATGGTGAGGAGGTTGAGAGTGAGGGTAGAAGGAGGGGGAGGGGGTTAAAGTGGGAGATGGAGGAGGATTGAGAGTGAGAGTAGGTGGTAGAGAGGGAGAAGGTGGGGGGCTTAGAGAGGGAGGATAGAGGGAGGAGAGAGATGGAGAGGTACAGAGGGGGGAGGGATAGAAAGGGAGCCGGTGAGGGGGGTGGAGAGGGAGAGGGCGAGGGATAGTTGTGGAGTAGGGAGGTGGGGAGATAGAGATGGAGGAGGTAGAGGGGGCGAGGCAGGTGCGGGGATAGAGGGGAACGGTGGAGAGATGGGGAGGGTGCTAGGGAGAAATGTGCAGGATAGAGCGTGAGCGGTAGGGGTAGAGGGAGAGGGTGAGGGGTAGAGAGGGAGGGCAGAGGGAAAGGGATAGAGAGGAAGATGTGCTGAGAGGGAGGTAGAGAGTGAGGGTTAGAGAAAAGGAGGTCGAGTCGTGGAGGGGGTAGACAGTGTGGGAGGGACGGCAGAGATGCGGAGGGAGGGTAGAGAGGGAGGGGCTAGAGAAGGGGAAGATAGAGAGGGAGGGGGTAGTCCATTTCACTCCCCCCTCTTTCTCTACCCCTTTTCTTTGACCGTCCTTCTCTCACCTATTTTTCTCCCTCCTCTTTCCCCCTCCCCTCTTTCCCTCGTCTCTCTCCTCTTTTTTCTCTCCACTCTTTCTCCTCATATCTTTCTTTCTCGCAACCCTCTTTCTCACACGCTCTCTCGTTTTTCTCTCTCTCTCTTTCTTTCGTCCCGCTTTCGCTCACCTCTCGTTCTTCTCTCTTTTTCACTCCCTCCTCCAGCTTCACTTTTCCACTCTACACTTGCAGCCTCACTTTATTCACTTCCCTCCTCCAGTTTAACTTTTCCACCCTCCTCCAGATTCACTTTCCCACTCCACTCCTCCAGCTCCAAAGAGGTGCGCACCCGGATATGAGGCTGAATTAAAGGGTGCGTACCTCTACGCAAACCTTTCCCCATCAGTCACAATCACAATTGCCAGGTGGGCTCGGTGTTGGGCACGCACCCTCCTTTATTCTTCGGCTCAACCAATTGGAGTGCTACTGGGTGCGCCACTCAACGATTGCTGCGACAAGGTCGGCTATGACAATAGACAATAGACAATAGGTGCAGGAGGATGCCATTTGACCCTTCGAGCAAGCGCTGCCATACAATGTGATCATGGCTGATCATCCCCAATCAGTACCCCGTTCCTGCCTTCTCCCAATATCTGCTGACTACAATATTTTTAAGAGCCCTATCTAGCTCTCTCTTGAAAGCATCCAGAGACCCGAACTAATGGAATGTTGGCCTTCATAACAAGAGGATTTCAGTACAGGAGTAAAGAGGTTCTTCTGCATTTGTATAGGGCTCTGATGAGAGCACATCTGGAGCATTGTGTACAGTTGTGGTCCCCTAATTTGAGGAAGGACATCCTTGTGATTGAGGCAGTGCAGCGTAGGTTCACGAGATTGATCCCTGGGATGGCGGGACTGTCATATGAGGAAAGATTGAAAATACTAGGCTTGTATTCACTGGAGTTTAGAAAGATGAGGGGGGGATCTTATAGAAACATATAAAATTATAAAAGGACTGGACAAGCTAGATGCAGGAAAAATGTTCCAATGTTGGGGGACTCCAGAACGAGGGGCCACAGACTTAGAATAAAGTGGAGGTCATTTAAGACAGAGAGTTGTGAATTTATGGAATTCCCTGCCACAGAGGGCAGTGGAGGCCAAATCAACGGATGGATTTAATAGAGAGTTGGATAGAGCTCTAGGGGCTAGTGGAGTCAAGGGATATGGGGATGGCAGGCACGGGTTATTGATAGCGGACGATCAGCCATGGTCACAATGAATGGCGGTGCTGGCTCGAAAGGCCGAATGGCCTCCTCCTGCACCTATTTTCTGTTTCTATGACACTGCCCCCGCCGCCCTCTGAGGCAGAGAATTCCACGGACTCACCACTCTCTGTGAGAAAAAGTGTTTGCTCATCTCCGTTCTAAATGGCTTACTCCTTACTCATAAAATGTACCGCCTGGTTCTGGACTACCCCAACATCGGGAACATGTTTCCTGCCTCTAGTGTGTCCAAGCCCTTAACAATCTTATATGTTTCAATGAGAATCCCTCTCATCCTTCTAAACTCCAGAGTATACAAGTCCAGCTGCTCCATTCTCTCAGCATTTGACAGTCCCGCCATCCCGGGAATTAACCTGGCAAACCTACGCTGCACTCCCTCAATAGCAAGAATGTCCTTTCTCAAATTAGGGGGGCAAAACTACACACAATACTATAGGTGTGGTCTCACTGGGGCACTGTACAACTGCAGAAGGGCCGATTTGCTCCTATATTCGATTCCACTTGTTATAAAGGCCAACCTTTCATTCGCTTTCTTCATTGTCTGCTGTACCTGCATGCTTACATTCATAGACTGAAGTACAAGGACCCCCAGATCCCGTTGTACTTCCCCTTTTCCCAACTTGACGCCATTTAGATAGTAATCTGCCTTCCTGTTTTTGCTACCAGAGTGGATAACCTCACATTTAACCGCATTAAACTTAATCAGCCATGCATCCGCCCACTCCCCAAACTGTCCAAGTCACCCTGCATTCTCATAGCATCCTCCTCACAGTTCACACTGCCATCCAGATTTGTGTCTTCTGCAAGTTTGCTAATGTTACTTCGAATCCCTTCATTCAAATCATTGATATGTATTGTAAATAGCTGCGGTCTCAGCACAGAGCCTTGCAGTAACCCAGTCACTCCCTGCCATTCTGAAAGGAACCCGTTAATCCCTACTCTTTGCTTCCTGTCTACCAACCACTTCTCTATCCATGTCAGCACTCTTCCCCCAATTCCATGTGCCCTAATTTTGCCCACTAATCTCCTATGTGGGACCTTATCAAATGCTTTCTGCAAGTCCAGGTACACTGCATCCACTGGATCTCCCTTGTCAATTTTCCGAGTTACATCGTAAAAAAATTCCAGAAGATTAGACAAGCATGATTTCCCCTTTGTAAATCCATGCTGACTCGGACGGATTATGTGACTGCTATCCAAATGTCCGGCTCTCTCATGTTTTATAATTGACTCCAGCATCTTCCCCACCTCCGATGTCAGGCTAATTGGTCTATAATTCCCCGTTTTCTTTCTCCCCCATTTCGTAAATAGTGGGATAAGATTAGCTACCCTCCAATCCACAGGAACTGACCCTGAGTCTAGAGAACTGTATTGGGAAATTATCACCAATGCTTTGTAGAGCCACTTCATTAAGTACCCCTGGATGCAGTCCTGTGGATTTATCAGCCTTCAGTCCCATCAGTCTCTCCAAAACAATTTCCTGCCTAATGTGGATTTCCTTCAGTTCCTCTGTCACCCCAGATTCTCTGGCCACTACCATATCAGGAAGATTGTTTGTGTCCTCCTTAGTGAAGACAGATCCAAAGTACCTGTTGAACTCATCTGCCATTTCCTCGTTCCCCATAATAAATTCACATTTTTCGGTCTTCAAGGGTCTAACTTTGGTCTTAACTATTTTTTCCCTCTTCGCATACCGAAAGAAGCTTTTAACCATATAACAATTACAGCACGGAAACAGGCTCTCTCGGCCCTTCCAGTCCGTGCCGATCATTTGTTTTCCCCTAGTCCCATCTACCTGCACTCAGACCATACCCCTCCATTCCCTTCCCGTCCATATACCTATCCACTTTACTTTTAAATGTTAAAATCGATCCTGCCTCCACCACTTCTGCTGGAAGCTCATTCCACACAGCCACCACCCTCTGAGTAAAGAAGTTCCCCCTCACGTTACCCCTAAACTTCCGTCCCTGAATTCGCATGTTATGCCCTCTTGTTTGAATCTTCCCTACCCTAAATGGGGAAAGCTTATCCACGTCAACTCTGCCTATCCCTTTCATCATTTTAAATACCTCAATGAAGTCCCCCCTTAACCTTCTGCGTTCCAAAGAATAAAGACCTAACTTGTTCAACCTTTCTCTGTAACATAGTTGCTGGATCCCAGGCAACATTCTAGTAAATCTCCTCTGTACTCTCTATTTTGTTGACATCCTTCCTAAAATTAGGCGACCAAAATTGTACACCATACTCCAGAATTGGTCTCACCAATGCCTTGTACAATTTTAACATTACTTCCCTGCTCCTATATTCAATGCTCTGATTTCTAAAGCCCAGCACACCAAAAGCTTTCTTTACCACCCCATCTACATGCGATTCCACCTTCAAGGAACTATGCACAGTTATTCCTAGATCTCTCTGTTCCACAACATTCCTCAATTCCCTACCATTTACCATGTACGTCCTATTTTGTTTTGTCCTGCCAAGATGTAACACTTCACACTTATCAGCATTAAACTCCATATGCCTTCTTTCAGCCCACTTTTCCATATGGCCCAAATCTCTCTGTAGACTTTGAAAATCTACTTCATTATCCACAACACCACCTATCTTAGTATCATCTGCGTACATGACAAACAACAGTGGACCCAACACAGGTCCCTGAGGCACCCCACTGGCCACCGGCTTCCAACCTGACAAACAGCCATCCACCTTTACTCTCTGACATCTCCCATTCAGCCACTGTTGAATCCATCTTACTACTCCGCCATTAACACCGAAAGATTGAACCTTCTTAACCAACCTTCCATGGGGAACCTTGTCAAAGGCCTTACTGAAATCCATATAGACAACATCCACTGCTTTACCCTCATCAATTTCCCTAGTAACCGCTTCAAAAAATTCAAGAAGGTTTGTCAAACATGACCTTCCAGGCACAAATCTATGTTGACTGTTCCTGATCAGACCCTGTTTATCCAGATGCTTATATATATTATCTCTAAGTATCCTTTCCCTTAATTTACCCACCACTGACGTCAAACTAACAGGTATATAATTGCTAGGTTTATTCTTTGAACCCTTTTTAAACAATGGAACAACATGTGCAGTACGCCAATCCTCCGGCACTATTCCCGTTTCTAATTACATTTGAAATATTTCTGTCATAGCTCCTGCTACTTCTTCACTAACTTCCCTCAATGTCCTAGGGAATATCCTGTCAGGACCAGGAGATTTATCCACTCTACTACCCTGCTTTTTATTATTGGCTAGCTTACCTTCGTACCTCATCTTTTCTCCCCGTATTGTATTTTTGGTTATTTCTGCTGTTCTTTAGACATTACCCAAATCCTCTTGCTTCCCGCTCATCTTTGCTACGTTGTACATCTTCGCTTTAATTATTATACTGTCCCTGACGTCCCTTGTCAGCCATGGTCGTCCCTTTATCCCCTTGGAATCTTTCTTCCTCCTAGGAATGAATTGATCCTGCACAATTATTCCTAGAAACACCTGCCATTTCTGTTCCACTGTCACCCCTGCTAGTGTATCTTTCCAGTCAACTTTGGCCAGCTCCTCCCTCATGGCCCCATAGTCCCCTTTATTCAACTGCAACACTGACACCTCCGATCTACACTTTTCCCTCTCCGATTGTAGATTAAACCTGACTATGTTATGGTAGTTCCCTCCTAATGGCTCAGTAACCTCGAGGTCCTTTATCAAATCCGGTTCATTACATAATACTAAATCCAGAATTGCCTCCCCGCTGGAAGGCTCCAATACAAACTGTTCAAAGAATCTATCACGAAGGCACTCTAAAAAGTCCCTGTCTTGGGGTCCAGTACAAACCTGATTTACCCAGTCTACCTGCATGTTGCCAATGTATGGCAATAAATTATTTTGAAAAAAGTTAATTTTAGTAATGAGAGAGAAAACAGTTTATTTTAGTAGTTAGAGAAAAGTTTATTTTAGTAATTAGACTGAAAAAAAAAATTCCCTCTCACAATAGTGGGCAACAGACTTGGGACTATACCTCCCAGCAGTCACCGCGCTATCTCTCGTCATGTTGAATCCAACTGTGAAGGTTGCCGGAAGTTGCAGTTCAAAACATCTCCTTCTCACACATGCGCATTGTTTACCGCCGGGCGCCCCTCCCCCACCCTCCAGGTCCCCACACATGCGCAGTGCCGACAGCCAACACCCGCAAGTTCCCACACATGCGCAGTGATCACCGGCGGCAACATAAGGCTCCCACACATGCCTACTAATCACCGACCCCCGGCATCCTGAAACCTTGGCGGCTGCACAGTGAAGAGTGCTGATAGCCTAACACTCCCACACATGCGCTGACGTATTTCTCGACAGACGCATGGGCAGTGTCTCCTCTCCCCCAGTCTGTCCCAGCTCTGTCTCCCCAGAAACATCCAGTGTTTCCCCCCTCAAACTCTCTCCCGTCAGTTTATCCTCCTCAGATTCTCCCCACTCCGTGTCTCCCGTCAGACTCTCACTCCCCCCAGTCTCCCCCTCAGACTCTCTCTCCCTCCTCTCTCTCCCCTGTATCACACTCTCTCTCCCTCCACCTCCTCTCCTTCGATCTCACACGGTCTCTCCCTCCTCTCTCTCGCCCTCAATCTCTCAAATGTCCGTCTGTCACCCCAGTCACCCTCCCTCCATCTCAATGTCTCTCCCTGTCCCTCCCTCCCTCACTCCCCCTTCAGACTGAGCCTCTCACCTGCTGTGTCCATTATAGTCTTCCCATCTCTCCCTCTCCCTCTCTTCCCAGTCTGTTCCCCAGTGTGCTCCTCTTTCTCTCCCACGTCCAGCCTTCCCCCTGTCTCCCCAGTGTGTTCCTCTCTCTCCCCTGTCTACCCCCCCATGTCTCTCCCTCCTAGAGATCCCCACTCCCTTCAAAGTCCCCGCCAGTCTTTCCCTCCCCCTCTCTCCCTCCTGTCGGTTCCTCTCTCCCCCTCTGCTTCCCCCTCTGTCCCGCCCCTTTCATTCCATCCTCAGTCTGTTCCTCTCTTCCCGTTATCAAACTTCAGTAGCGTTAGTTGGTTAAATGCCAATAAAAGCGAACTTGAACTTCTCCATCTCTGTCTCCCCCCTCTCCCTCTCCGGAATAACGAGCCCATCCCACTCTTCTGCCTCCAAGCGTCTGCAGCTCCCCTCCTTCTCCCTCTTCCCCGTGCTCCCCTCCTCTTGTTCTCCGTACTCCCCTTATGTCTTTCCCTCTGGGCTCTCCCCTGAGTGTGTATACGAGAGACAGAGGATGGAGCTGAGCGCCGCTCACGCTCTCAACATTCTTCGACAATGATGCGTCTTCGGCAAAGAACGTCTCGATTACCTCTGTCACAGATCAGAAGGCAGATTATTATACTGACAAGAAGGCATATTATTATACGGCCAAAAAGGCAGATTATTATAATACGGATTATTAGAGTAAGAAGGCAGATTATTATAACTATAAAGGCAATCTATTCTAACCAGAAGGCAGATTATTATAACAAGAAGGCAGATTATTAAAACAAGTAGGCAGATTATTTTAACTAGAAGGCAGATTATTATAACAAGAAGGCAGGTTATTGTACGGACAAGGAAGCAGATTATAATACAGACAAGAACGCACTTTATTTCCAGATCAACGAGGCAGATTATTATACGAACAAGAGGGCAGATTACTTTAACAAGAATGCTACTCTGGCGGGTAACATCAAGGACAATCCCAAAAGAGTTTATAAATACATAAGGGGAAAGGGGAACTCCAGAGAGTGTGGGACCGCTCAGGAATCAAATAATTCATCTCTGTGTGAAGTCACATGTGTGGGATATTAAATGAGTATTTCTCCTCTGTATTTATCGAGGAGAAAGACAGTAGGACCGAGGAAATTGGCGTAGTCACTGAAAGTGTCTTGACAGCAGTCAGGGTTACCGTCAAAGAACTACTGAAGGTACTGACGTGTTTGAAGGCGGACATATCCCCAGGGCCTGATCAGACATATCCGAGGACATTGCGGGAATCTGGGGAGGAAATACCGGAAACTCTGGTTGAAATTTACGAGCCGTCCGAAAATACAGGAGAGGTGCCGGACGACTTGAGCGGCAAATCTTGTGCCTCTTTTCAAGAAGGGCTGCAGGGAAAATGCTGGAAACTATAGGCAGGTGACCTAAACATCTGCAGTTGGTAATTTACTGGAGAGTATTCTGAGGGATAAGTTGTACAAGCATTTGGATGGCCAAGGGCTGATTAGGAATTGTCAACATGGTTTTGTACGTGGGAGGTAGACAAAAATGCTGGAGAAACTCAACGGGTGAGACAGCATCTATGGGGCGAAGGAAATAGGCAACGTTTCGGGCCGTAACCCTTCTTCAGACTCACGTGGGAGGTCGTGTCTCACAAATATGATTGATTTTTTGAAGACGTGACCAAAAATGTTGATGAAGTCAGAGCTGTAGATGTTGTGCACGTGGACTGCAGTAAGGCATTCGACAGGGTTCCACATGGTAGGCTGCTCTGGAAGGTTAGCTCGCCTGGGATCCAAGGAGAGATGGCTGAATGGATCACAAATTAGCTCAATTGTAATAAGCAGAGGGTGATCGTGGAAGGTTGCTTCTCGGACTGGAGGATTTTGACTAGTGGTGTATCTCAGGTTCGGATTTGGGCCCGTTACTGAATGAATGAATTCATTAATTAATCAATGAATTAATCAATCAATTAATTAATTCATTCATTCATTCATCCATTAAACTTAGCTGTAATCTAGCTATTCTTTACCGCCATATAAATTGTTTCATCTTTCAGATGAGAAAAATAATTGTCTCTCAACTACTATTACGAATACTGGATTGTGCTGATATTGTCTATCAGAATACATTTGATACACATCTTCAACCCCTCAATGTAGTTTATAATAGTCTCTGCAGATTTATTTTAATGTGTCCATATCTAACTCACCACTGTTCTATGTACGAAACTCTAAACTGGTTATCCCCCCACGCTCGAAGATGCTACCACTGGTTCCAGTTCATCTTTAAATGCATCCATTTCAATTACCCTTCTTATTTAAAACAAGACCTATTACCATACACACCCTCATATTCACTAAGACATATTCAGCAACCCTTCTTTTTCATTCCAAGAACTAACAAAGAAATTGGGAGACGTGCATTTAAATTCAAAGTGCCTTCTGACTGGAACACTCTGCCTAGTACCTTAAGACCTATTAGCTCATTTCGTCTATTTAAAAAAAACACTTTTACCCTTCCTTATAAAACCATGTACCTGTTTCTAGTATTAGTCTTCGACCTCCTTTATCTAGCTTGCTCTGTGTTTGATCATGTGGCATAGCTATTGTACATGCATTGCCATTACACTTATGTATTATTGTATTGCATAGTGTAACAACATTATGTCACAATACTATGAAATATATCATATAATAATAACGTACGATGTATGATAGGTGGTATATGGTATTATGCATCAACATTACGCTGTAACACATAACTTATTATTATTGGATATGTAAAGTCAATTAACAATTGTCATAAACTATAACATGTGGGGATGGAGGGGTTTTAGCATTGGTGTGTGGGTAGGTGTGTCAATGAGAGCCTCTATGTATGTTATGTCTATTGCAGTATGTTCTATGTTGGACCCCCTCGAAAACGAAATGACTGTTCATCTCAAGGGGTTATCCATGAATAAACTTGTTTCACTTGTTTCAATTAATTGATTCATAGGTTTTTTCGGCCAAATATTCACATACAAGGAATAATTACAGTTAGGATTGTGCATGTTTGTACATAAAACATTAAACATTAATAATAAGCATATTGATTAAACATGTGCATTCAATAAAATACCGGAACAAAAGGAGGCGACAGATGTGTGGTTGTTGAGTAGAGCAGCTACTCGTAGAAAAAAAGCTGTTACTCCCTAGAAAAAAAGCTGACATTCTTGTAGAAAAGCTAAACTAATCACTCAATTCTCACATGCAATAGAACTAGAAGCTGGGATATTTATTGTGTTCAACATAGACTAGACATTATTGTAAAAAGAAAAGCAACATAAGTTCTACATGGTTGGGACACTGCTTGTGGTGTCCCCAAGGGGGGTCACAAGATTCCATCAGTAAACACATTTATGTGCCCAATGCCTTGAGGTTGGTCTTGTTCGCAGACAACACAACATATTTTTTTGTTCTGGGGAGAATTTAAAACAACTACTGGACAAAATAACAAAAGAAATAGTCAAACTGAAAACATGGTTTGACAGGAAAACAAAATATCATTAAACTTGAGCAAACCCAAAATAATGTTATTTGGTAATTGCAGAACAAATACACAAGCGAATATAAAGATAAATGGGGTTGAAATTGAACGAGTTCATGAAAATAAGTATCTTGGGGTTATAATGGATGATAGAATCAGCTGGAAATCACACATTAAACATGCACTATGCAAACTGTCAAAAAGCATTTCTGTATTACACAAAGTTAAGCAGGTTCTGGTTCACAAAATCACTCAGCATTCTCTACTGTTCACTAATCTTACCCTACTTAAATTACTGTGCAGAAGTCTGGGGCAACAACTTTAAAAGTTCTAAAGAAGAAACTGCAGATGCTGGAGAATCGAGGGTTACACAAAAAGCTGAAGAAACTCAGCGGGTGCAGCAGCATCTAAGGAGCGAAGGAGATAGGCGACGTTTCGGGTCGAGACCCTTCTTCAGACTGGTCAGGGATCGGGGAAACGAGAGATATAGACGGTGATGTGGAGAGATAAAGAACAATGAATGAAAGATATGAAAAAAAGTATCGATGATAAAGGGAACAAGCCATTGTAAGCTGTTTGTGGTGTGAAAATGAGAAGCTAGTGCGACTAGGGTGGGGGAGGGAGATAGAGATAAAGGGAATGCCAGGGCCCGAGGGCTGAGGGAGAGGTGGGAAGGGGAGGAGACAGCAAGGGTTAACAGAATTGAGAAAATTCAATGTTCAAGCCCAGAGGATGCAGACTCCCCAAGCGGAATATGAGGTGCTGTTCCTCCAACTTGCGGTGTTGCTCACTCTGGCCGTGGAGGAGGCCCAGGACCGAGAGGTCGGATACGGAATGGGAGGGGGAGTTGAAGTGCTGAGCCACCGGGAAGTCGGGTTGGTTTTTGCAGACCGAGCGAAGGTGTTCGGCGAAACGATCGTCAAGCCTCCGCTTGGTCTCACCGATATAGATCATCTGGCATCTGGAGCAGCGGATGCAGTAGATGAGGTTTGCTCCAGATGCCAGAGCTGTTCCTCCAACAGCGCAAGTTGGAGGAACAGCACCTCATATTCCGCTTGGGGAGTCTGCATCCTCTGGGCTTGAACATTGAATTTTCTCAATTCTGTTAACCCTTGCTGTCTGCTCCGCTTCCTACCTCTCCCTCAGCCCTCGGGCCCCTGGTATTCCCTCTATCTCTATCTCCCTCCCCCACCCTAGTCGCACTAGCTTCTCATTTTCACACCACAAACAGCTTTACAATGGCTTGTTCCCTTTATCATCGATACTTTTTTGCATATCTTTCATTCATTGTTCTTTATCTCTCCACATCACCGTCTATATCTCTCGTTTCCCTGATCCCTGACCAGTCTGAAGAAGGGTCTCGACCCGAAACGTCACCTATCTCCTTCGCTCCTTAGATGCTGCTGCACCCGCTGAGTTTCTCCAGCTTTTTGTGTAACTTAAAAAGTTCGCTATATTCATTGACTATTCTGCAAAAAAGAGCAATGCGCATTATTCACAATGTCAGGTATCTGGATCACACTAATTCATTATTCTTACAGTCAAAGTTATTAAAATGAGCAGATTTGGTTGCATTTAAAACAGCACAGATAATGTTTAGGGCTAAAAATAAAAACTTACCTGGAAATATACAAACATTTTTCAATGAGCGAGTGGGGGGTTATAATTTAAGAAGAGTATTTAATTTTAAGGACAAAGAGTCCGCACGACCCGAAAAAACTTTTTGTATTTCGGTCAGTGGAGTGGGATTGTGGAACAGTTTGAATGTGGAGTTAAAGCAATGTCCAAACATGAACCAGTTCAAAATGACATACAAAAAACTTTTTTTCACAAGGTACAGGGATGAAGGGGATGCTTGACATGCTTGACAAGGGGTTAATGTTTATTAATGTGTATTTATTTATTATTTATTGATGTTTTTGGTTATTTCATACATATTACTTGTATGTGCTTATCAGTTGTATGTATATATATGTCTGCATGCATCTCTAAAATTTGTCTGGTGTACGTCTACTGTTAAATTGTAACTCAAATGAATAATTAAATATTGTAGATTATATATTGTATATTATGTTAATATTACATTTTACTATTGATACATTATCATTATTGTTATTATTATTATTATAAACAATGTTATTCATAATGGTGATAATAATAATTATTAATTAATTAATTATTAAATATGGAAGAAGGGTTTAGGGAGAAGGGGGTGAGATTAAATAAAAGTTATTCTTCTTTTCACTTCTTTTCGAGCTTGTAAAGAAAAAGTGTTGGACATTTAATTTTGCTTTATACTTTTCATTGCTTTGCAAATATTGCCTGGAATGTCCAATTGCTTGACTATTTCGATGTTGTTGTGGTTGTTTATTCATATTTATGTCTTTACTTGTTCGGAACAAATAAACAATTAAATACATAAATAAATAAATGTCTGGCCGTGACAGCTTTGACTGTCCAAAGTCGCCTTCCAGAGGGAATGATTCAACATGTTTCTGGCCAGAATGGGTGGGGTCAGAGACTACCTTGCCCGCTCGCTTCCTCGCCCTTGCAGTGTACAGTTCGTCAATGGAGGGAAGGTTGCAGCCAATAACCTTCTCATCTGATCGGATGTTTCGGCGCAGCCTCCGGATGTCGTGTTTGGTGGCTGAGCCAAACCATAACATGATGGAGTAGGTTAGGACAGACTCTACGATAGAAGAAGTGGACCACCATCATTGCCTGTGGCAGATTGTTTCCTCAGCTGCCACAGGAAGTACATCCTCGGTTTGCCTTTTTGACTGTGGAGTGGATGGTATAGACCATCCCACTTAAGGTCTTTGGAGATGTTGATTCCCAGGAAACTTAAAATACTCCACGGATGTCACTGTGGTGTTTTGATGATCAGTGTGGTCAGGGGAGGGGGAGCTCTACTAAAGTCTACTATAAATTCCACTGTCTTAATACCAGGACGCCAGCAGTGTCCCACTTCCTGTGAGTAGGCAGGTGATTTCTCCCCATCCTGGATCAGTCCCATCAGGGTTGTGTCGTCCACAAACTTGAGAAGCTTGACAGAGGAGGCGCGGTCATTGGTGTACAGAGAGTAGAGAAGGAGAGGGGAGAGTACGCAGCCTTGTGGTGCTTCTATGTTGTGGGTTTGCGGGTCCGAGATGTGTTTCCCAGCCACACATGCTGCTTCCTGTCTGTCACGAAGCTGGTGAACCACCGACAGAGGGGTTCAGGGCACAGTCAACTCCAACATTTTTGATGTGGTACTAGGTCTGGCCACAATGGTGTTGAATGCAGAGCCAAAATCAACAAACACAATCTTCGCATAGGTCCCCTGGAGGTCTAGGCGAGGAAGATGAGTGCATCCCCAGGTTGGACTGCATCATCCACAGATCTATAGGCCCGATATGGCAATCCACCGCAGGGTCCAGCAGGGGGTTCGTGATATTTTTCAGCTTGACAATAGTGGAGACTTTGAAGCAGACAGGGGACAGTACAGGTTTGGCAGGAACTGGTTAAATCTATTGTGTAGACCGGTGCCAGTTTGTTCGCCACATAGATTGAGGGTAGAGGGGAAAACATTGTCCGCTCATGGAGATTTTATGCTTTATGGGTCTTCTGAACAGACTCTCCATCTCCTCTATTTTCATTGTTAATGATGGAGAAGTGGTGTTGTGTACAAACAGCACGGAAGGGGATGGGTAATTGGTGTCAAGATGTGATTGGATAGGGTCGTGGGTGGAAAAGGGTCCAGTCTTTTCAAACTGGAGTATTGCTTTAAGAATGTGTGAAGTGATGAATGGAGAGGTGGATGTAGCAGGTTTGGTTTGGGGTGGGAAAGGGTCAAACTCTTTTCAGAGTGGAGTATTGCTTTAAGTAGTTGTGGTGATTGGGGATCTACATTTATGATTTTGATGAAGTTTTAAGTTCAAGTGAGTTTATGGCATGTGTCCCTATAGGGACAATGAAATTCTTTGCTTTGCTTCAGTACAACAGTAACAAGTAGGCATTGACTAACAAATCAAATCATAATGTCTCCATATATAATAATTATATAAATATATACACACACATAATATATAAACCGAGAACATAAAGGTGCAAGATTACAAGTTTGCTGATGATCCACAAAAAGTTAGTGGTTTTGTAATAGTGAAGTGTTTGTGAAAAGATTTGCAATGGGATCTGGTTCCATTGGCAGGATGGCGGAGGAATGGTTTGAGGACAAATACATTACAGTGTTAGGTGTTTTGCCATTTTCAGAACGTTCAACAATGGCACGGACCTACACAGAAAATGGTGGGCCTCTGGGTAGTGTGCAGAGCGGAGGGATCTATAAGTTACAGTTGCATAGTTCCTTGAAGGTGGAGTCGCAGGTCGAATAACGTGGTAAAAAAAAGGGTTTTAGGGCACTGTCGCCTTCTTAGCCATACATTGATTGTAGAAGTTTGGGAGGACATGCTGTAAATTGTATAGACATTGGCGAACCGTAATAAGAATATCGTGTTCATTTCGGCGCACCATGTTTATAGGAAAAGGTATTTGGCAAGTAGAAAGGGTTCAAAAATGATTACAAGGATGTTGCCGGACTACCCAGGGTGTGAGCTAGAGAAGAGTTTCAGTAAGGCTGGGTTGCTATTCCATGGAGTGCATGAGGTGAGGGGAGATCTTATGTAAGGTATACAAAACTGAGGAAATAAATTGGGGAGATGCACAGTGGTTTGCCCAAAGTAGTGAAATCGATGACCAGGACATAGGTTCAATGTGAAGAGGACAGATTAATAGGAATCCGTGGCAATTTTTTTTCACACAAAAGTGTGGGTGGGTTTGTATGGAACATGCTGCCAGAGGAGGTAGTTGAAGCTTGTGATTATCCATCTTTTAAAAGAAAAGCAATTAGACAGGTAAATGGTTTAGGACAGGTTTGGAGGGAAGGACCAAGTGGAGGATAGTGGGACTCGAGCAGCTAGGGACATTTGTTGGCGGGTTTGGGCTGGTAGGGCGAAGGGCGTGTTTGCACACTGCCCCTCGTTCCCAAACCTTTCCGTCTCTCGCTACCCAGACTCCAGACCTCGTCTTCTCCTACTTCCACCATCCTCTGTTTCCGCACACGCCTCTCCTCGCTCTCCCCCACGCTCCTCCCGCGCACACCCACCCGCTACCTCTCTCCTAGTCCTACGCCCTCTTACTTCCCACATCTCCCTCTCCATCACACTATTCCCTATTCATTCGCTCCTTCTCTTCACCACCTCCACTCTCTCTTATCCACTCTTTTATCGCGCACTTCCTCTGAGCTCTCTCCACCCATCCCCCACCCCCCGATCCCCTTCTCAACTCTTTCTACACACACTCTTCCCCTCTCCTACAAACCTCTCTCCTGTTCCTTCTTGGCCACTCCCCTCTCTCCCTTTCCCCCCCACCCCCCCCCCCACCCCCCCCTCTCCACACTGCTCCCTCTCTTCCTACGCTCCCACTGCCTCACCTCTCCGTACCAATGCTTATTGCGCTCCTTCCTCTCCTTCTTAACATTCCTCTCTTCTCTCGCCTCTTGCTTAGCCTCCATAGTTCCGCCCATCCTTCTCCTTTAAACTTATCCCCTTCTCTCCCCTCCCTTCTCTCTTCTCTTCACTCATCCCCTCTGCTCATCACATTTTCCTCCACTCAATTTTCCCACCCTCCTTCCACCTATCTCCTCACTCCTCCCTTTTACGGTCACAATTAGCCGAAGAAAGTAGCCGAACCAGAGGACTGGGTGAAAGAATTTCAGAGTCAAACAGAGTATGCGACAACGGGCTTATTTAGGAAAAAGGGAAAATTTGGATTATGAAAGAAAAATGGCAGGGAAACATAAATACTGACGCAAAAGTTTTTTAATCGAATATGTGAAGAAAAATAGATTAGTTAAAAACAAATATAGGTTTTTTTCCCCCATGCCGTCAGAAACAGGTGGAATTGATCAGGGGGCAACTGGACATGGCCAGTCCAATTGAATAAACTTACTTTGGAGTTCTGTCTTCAAAAGGATGGCATAATAATCTGCCGGAAATAGTAGGGGGATCGCGGCCCCGGGTCACATGAGCATGGACGAAACTGAGTGAACTCCAAGTTAGCCGGGAAGTTGTGTTGGTAAATTGAATGGATTTAAGGCCGTTGATCCCCAGGGCCAGATAGGCAGCTCCCAGAGTATTCAAGGAAGTAGCCACAGAAAAAATAATGGCTGCCTTAGGTGATAATTTTTCAAAATCTATAGATTCTGGAAGTAGTTCCTGAGGATTGGGAGAGTGGCTAATGTAACTACACTTTTTAAAAAGGGGAGGGAGGCGAGCAACTGGGAATTACAACCAGTTAGTCTAACATCGGTAGTGGGGACGGAAACTGCTAGAGTCAGTATTAAGGGTGGGATGCAGCACATTTGGAAAGTGGTGTAATGAGGTGGACAAAGTCAGCATGGATTTACTAAAGATAAATCATTGTCTGACGAATCTTATTGAAATTTTTGAGTCTGTACCTAGTAGAGTAGAATAAGGGAGAACCGGTTGGATGTGTTATATCTGGACTTTTCAGAAGGCGTTCGGACAAGATCTCACCACAAGAGATTAGATACAAACTTAATGCACGCGTATTGGCTGTTCAGTTTGAATGTGGATAGAGAACTGGCTGGCAGACAGGAAGAAAGTGTAGGAGTGAACGGGTTTCCTTTTCAGGATGGCAGCAGTGACTAGTGGGGTTGCCGCAAGGCTCTGTGCTGGGACCCCCAGTTATTTACAATATATATTAATGTTTGGACGAGGGTATTGAATGCATCTTCTCCAAGTTTGCCGAAGGACACAATTGCTGGGGCAGTGTTAGCTGTGATTAGGATGGTAGGAGGCTGCAAAGGTGACTTGGATGGGCTGGGGGAGTGGGCAACTGCATTGCAGACGCAAGTATAATGTGGAAAATTGTGGAGGTTATCCATTGGGTGCCAAAAATGAAAAGTAGACTATTATTTGATGGCGGCCGGATTAGGAAAAGGGGAGATGCAACGAATATCTGGGGGTCTAGGTACTCCAGTCATTGAAAGTAGGCATGCAGGGGCAGGAGGCAGTGAAGAAAGCGAATGGTATGTTCGCATTTCATAGCAAATTGATTTGAGTATAGGAGCTGGGATGTTCTACTGCAGTTGTACAGGGCCTTGGTTGAGACCATAACTGGAATTTTGCGTACAGTGTTTGTTCTTCAAATCTGGGAAGACATTCATGCCTTTGAGGGAGTACAGAGGTAGGTTCCCAGACTGATTCTTGAGATTGGAGGACTTTCATATGACGAAAGACTGGATTGACTCGGATGGGACTGCAGAGTTGGCAGATGAGTGAGGGGGTGTAAAGGAAGAGCATTTGATTGTGTGTGAGTGAGTTAGAGTGGTTTGAGGTGTATTGTTGTTTGTGTATCTTAGTTTTTGTGTGAGGTTGTGTTTTGTGAGGTTTGATGTGTGAGGTTGGTGTGTGAGGTGGTGTTGAGGTGTGGAGGTTAGGGTGATGAGTTTTCTGAGGATGAGTTGTGATGTGGGGGAGTTGTTGTGATTTTGTTGTTGTGTTGTGAGGTGTTGTGTTTTGTTATGCAGTTTGTGCTGTTCGTGTGAGGTGGTGTGTGAGATGTGATATTTGTATTGCTGTTTGCTGGTGCTGATTTGATTGTGTTGTGTGAGTTGCTGAGTGAGATGAGGAGTTTGCGGGTTTTGTGGAGGTGTGATGTTTCGAGTGTTGATGAGGTGTGTTGTTTATGTTGTTAGATTTGCGAGTGAGTGTGATTGATTTGTTGTTTTTGTGATGTGTTGTCGTGTGTTTGTGTTGCGGGGTGGGTGGTGTGCTTGGATTTGTTTGTTGTGTGATTTGAGTGGTTGTTTTTGTTTTGAGGTTGTGGGGTTGTTGGTTGGTGTGTGTTTTGGAGTGTGTTGATGTTTTGATGTTTTGTGTGGTTTGTGAGGTGTGTGATGATTTGTGAGTGAGGTCGATTGTGATGTTGAGTTGTTTGTGAGTTGAGGTGTGTTGTGTGTGGTGTGTTGATGTGATTGTGTGTGTTGTTTTGGTTGAGGGTGGTTTGTTGTTTTGTGTGGTGTGAGTTAGATTGTGGTTTTGGAGGTTGTGTGGTGAGTTGGGGTGTGCTGATGAAAGCGAGTAAGATAAAGAGGATATAATATATCTTATAAAATTACAATTCTCCCCCATCCCTCCCCCCACCCCCAATTCCGCCCCCCCCCACCCCCCACCCCCCCCCCACCCTCATTGTGTGGTTCTGTGCGGGTGAGTATTTTTGTTTTTTTGAGTGTTTGGGTGAGTTTGTGGTGTGTTGCAAGGTGTGCGGTGGTGCGTTGTTTGAGTGAGGATTTTTTTTTGTTTTTAGATTTGGTGTGGAGGTGTAGATGTGTTGTTGCGGTTTGTGGCGGTGTGTGTGTGTTATTGTGTGTTGTTTTTGTTGCTGATTGTTGGTTTTGGGTTGTGGTGCTTGATTTGTTAGTTTGGTGTTTTGTGGTGTGATGTGATGTGTTTTTTGGCGGGTTGGTACTTGTTTTTTTTTTTGTGTGATGGTTGTGCAGGTGTGATGTGTGAGGTGCGGTTTGTCGTTGTGTTTATGTATGTTGGTGGATATGCTGGCGTGGTGATTTGTGGGTGGGGATGTGTTGAAGTATGTTTTTGCTGAGGGGCGGTCGTGTGTAGTGCGGTTTTAGCGGATGAGTGGCGGATTAGATGTTGCGTTGTGTTTGATGTGATTCGGTTTGTTGTGTTGTGTTTGTGATGCGGTTGTTTGATGAGGTTGGGAGTTGGATGAGTGCGTGAGTGCGGTGTGAGTGTGTAGGGTGATTCGTTGTTTGCTGGAAGAATTTTTGAGTTTTGTGCATGTGATGTGTGTGAGGTGAGTTTAGTGTGGTGTGCTGTGATGTGGCGCTAGTGATGTATGGTAGCTTGTTGTTTGTGAGCTGTGTTGTGCTTGCGGTGTGTTGTTATATTGATTGGATAGAGTGTTTGTTTGCGGTTTGTGTTTGGTGTGGTGTGTTGGAGGTTGTTGTGAGTTGTTGTGTTAGAGGCTGTGTTTGTGAGTTATTGTTGTTTTGATGTGTGTAGTTGGCGATGTAAGGTAATTGCGGTGTGTGTTGTTGGGCTTAGCGAGCGATTGCGTGCGTTTGAGTGAGTTTGCTGTTGTTAATAATTTTTTATGTTGATTTGTGTGGAAGCGATGCGTAGAGCGGATGTAGTGTAAAGGTGTTGAAGTGTAAGTAGAGATTTTGAGCATAGGTAGTTATTCTTGAAGCAGATTATATATTTGCGATTGATTGTAAAAAGTTAAAGTTGTATGTGAGTGCGGATGAAAGGGTTAGTATATTGCGATGTGGTTTTGTTTTGCTGTATCATTTTGTTCTTGCTGTGAATTCAGTATATTTCATAAGCATTTAAAAGTTATATATTAATTTATTCGAATATTATGAGTATTCTTATGTTCTTTGTATTAGTAGCATTTCTTAGAATAATATATTGATTTATTGTAAAATGAATATAGTAGATTAAGCATATCATATGAAATGTTGTCTGTTAGTAGTCTGAGTAATGCTAGCTCGTAGATCTAGATCCATTAGATCTAAATGAGACTATTGCGGTAAGTTATTAAAATTAGAAGAGAGGATAGATTTAGAATGAGCGTTTGTGCATCGTGCAGCAGCGATGTCAATTGTAGAGTAAGTAATAGTAATGTAGAGCGATATGGCTGAGCATAGCTATTTTTTATTCTATCGTAATTATATTAGATATCTTTATAAATTACTATGAAGTTAAGTGAAAAATCTTCAGAATGCTTAAAATTTAATAATTATAATTAAATTTGCTTATAGAATAGAAATCAATTGATATAATCTGATAGGAATAAGATAAGTTTTATCTATATATATATATAATTTATATAAAAGTTCATTATCAATAATCATTATTTTAATATCAAAAAATCTAGATTATATATTTAATTTATTCATTTATATAATATTCTTATGCTTTTCTAGTCTGATATCTTTATATCTTAATATATAAATAAATATTATATAAATATATAATTTTATTTAAAAGATCAAATAAATATCATTCATATATATATATTATCTAATAAAATTGAATATATCATAATGAAATCTTTATACATTTCATTAATCTTATATATATATTCTATATCATGAGACTATCTTTATAATATATATTAATAGCTTATATATATTATTATATAATATAATTATCTTTAATTATATAAATCTATAAAAAAAAGCTTATTAATCGTAGATATCTTATAATCTTAAATAAAAAAATTAATATAATATAAATAATCAAATTATAAAATAAAATATATTAATCTCTTATATAGGATTATTTATAAAAATATATAATATACGGATCATCATCTTATCTAATCTTATATATATAATATAAATTTCTCTTTCTTATATATAAATCTAATTTATTATCATAATAATATAATTTATATATGTATTTCTTATATGAATAATAAAGTCTTAAAAGATCTAATCTATATAATCTTAATAATTTTAAAGATTATTGTTTCCTTATGCTATAAATTTTTATATATATCTTATCGATATATATCATTCAAATCTTATATTTAAATTATTTAATGATATTATTGGATATCTCATCATTTAATATTAAAAATAAATATGTAATTATCATCGATCTTATAAAATAATTATCTATATAAAATAATCAATAAATAATATATATTATATAAATATTATTATGATATCTTATATAATATATATTATAAATTATATTAATCATAATCTAATATAATCTTTATATAAATCTACTATATCATAATAAAATCTTAGAAAAAATAATAAATTTGAATAATATAATATAATATAATCGTATAGAAATAAATATTTTTTTTTTTTTTTTATATAACAATAAAATATAATAAATATAATATAAAATAAATAATATATTATTCTACATTTATAGAAAAATCAATCTTCTATATATATAGATCTTAATATATTATTATATCGTATATATAATTTAATAGAATATTATATATAATCAAATCTTAAAATATTATAATATCATTATTATAATATAAATAAATATATTTCTTATATTTTTTATATCAAATATAAAAATATTCATATATTAAATATAACTAATATCTTATATAATATAAAATAATATTCTTATAATCTTAATCAAAAATCATTTTAATATTTATAATCATCATTTTTATATATATATCTGATATTAATATAATTTATTTAATATCATAGATAATAATATATTCTGAGATTAAATAATAAATATCAAAGAATACATATCAAATCTTAATTATAATAATCATAATATAAGATCTAAATATTATAATAATCATAAATTTATTATATAATAATTATATTAATAAATCTAATATAAATATCTTATCAAAATAATATTTAGATAAAAAAAATTAAATAAAATCAAAATTCTAAATAATCTGATGATCTATATCTATAATAAGTTGAATAAATATATATATAAAATTTAAAATTAATATTATCAATAATAATTCATCTAAATAATATAAAAATTATTATAAAATATATTAAATATAAAATATAATCATCTTATCATAAATTATAAAATCTTATATATTAATAATTAATTATATAATATATCTATATCTATCTTCTTAATATTTTATAAAATATATATATAATAATCTTTTATATAAATTATTCAATATATTATGAAAATATTATTATGATATATAATAAAAAATAAATAGTTATAAAAATTAATATCTAAGCTATCTATCAATATATATATATATATATATATCTTTATATATATAAAAATATACTCATATCTATATCTTATATATATAATAATAATAATAATCATATAATATATATATATCTTATGATATCTTAAAATATAAATCAATAATATAAAAATACTCAAAAAAATCTTTAAAATAATTATATCAATATCATCATCTTATATAATATATATCTAATTATAAATCTATCCATATAAATATATAAATAATATTATATCATATCAATATCATAAAAATAATAAAATTTCAAAGATTGAGGGGGATCTTATAGAAACTTTAAAAATTCATAAGGGGTTGGACAGGCTAGATGCAGGAAGATTGTTCCCGATGTTGGGGAAGTCCAGGACAAGGGGTCACAGTTTAAGGATAAGGGGGAAATCTTTTAGGACCGAGATAAGGAAAATATTTTTCACACAGAGAGTGGTGACTCTCTGGAATTCTCTGCCACAAAAGGTAGTTGAGGCCAGTTCATTTAAGAGGAAGTTAGATGTGGCCCTTCTGGCTAAAGGGATCAGGGGGTATGGAGAGAATACAGGTAAGGAATACTGAATTGGATGATCAGCCATGATCATATTGAATGGCGGGCAGGTTCGATGGACCGAACGGCCTACCCCTGCACCTGTTTTCTATGTTTCTGTGTCCCTTCATTCACCCCTCTCGTTCTCACTCCTCCCATTCTCTCTCCACACACTCCTCCCACTCTCGAAACTTTCCATCCTCTCCCACCACTCCTCTCCCCTCACTATCACCACTTCCATTCTCACTCCTCTCCCTCTCTGTCCCCACACCCTCCCTCCGCACAATCCTCTCTCTCTTTCATCCCATACTCCTTCCCCACTTGAGCCTCACCTCCTTTTCTCCCCAAACTCATTCTCAATTGAAACTCTCCTCGCATTTTCTATCCCCACACTGCTCCCATCTCTCCCCTTTACTGCTCTCTCTTTCTCCCACACTCTTCCCGTCTCTCTGCCTGCCTCCTTCTCTCTCAGCACCCTACTTCCTCCTTGCTGGAAAAAAAAAATGTTGGGCGAGTCCCAGAACCAGGAGCCACGGTCTTAGAATAAAGGGGAGGCCATTTAAGAATGAGGTAAGAAAAAAACGTTTTCACCAGAGAGTTGTGAATTTATGGAATTCCCTGCCACAGAGGGCAGCGGGGGCCAAATCACTGGATGGAGTTAGATAGAGCTCTAGGGGCTAGTGGAATCAAAGGATATGGGGAAAAGGCAGGCACGGGTTATTGATAGTGGACGATCAGCCATGATCACAAAGAATGGCGGTGCTGGCTCGAAGCACTGAATGGCCTCCGCCTGCACATATTTTCTATGTTTCTATGTTACTATGTTTCTATGTTTCTATGTTCCATCTCTCTCCCGAAACGCCTCTCCCACTCTCCCTCCACACGCTCAGCTCCTTTCTAACCACCCTCTCTCTTTCCACACCCCTCACTCCCCGTCTCTCTCCTATTAATCCACCCTCTCTCTACCCCCTCTCTCCGCAAACTCAGCGCACTCTCGCTCCAACACCCGTCTCCATCCCTCCCGCTCCCTCCATCTCCCCACAACCCTCCCCTCTCTCTGTCCCATCTGACTACCCACCTCCTCACTCTCCCCACTCCCTCTCTCATCATCACACTTGCCATCTCGCCCTTTACTCTCCGTCTCTCCACATCACTGTGTTCCTCCTCTCGCCTCAACTCCTTCCCCATCACACTACTCCATCTCTCCCCTCTCCTCCACCTCTCCCTTCTCCGCTGTCTCTATCATGCCCCTCTCATCTCTCTTTCATCCCCCTATCCACTCCTCCCACCATCTCTCCATCACTAGCCCGTACTCCACCTCTCCCTCCTCTTTCCTCCCTCTATCATCTACCTCTCTCGCCATCACTTCGCTCATCCACTCTCCTCATCATGCGTTCCCTCTCTCTCACTCATCCGCTCAATCTTCCCATCGAACCGCCACTACCCCCCATCCTCTTCCTCTCTCCCCACCACATCACACCCTATCTACCCTCCTGCACTCTCTCCCACTCTCTCCGCCTCACACGGTTCCCTATCTACCCTCCTCCCTCTCTCTCCCCTCTCACCCCATAACACAGTCCCTTACCTCGTTTTCACACCACTCCGTCTCTCCCCTCCTCTGCCTCTTTCCCCATCACACCTCTCCCTCTCTCTCTATCACACCACCCACTCTCTCCCGGCGCAGCTTTAATGGCCGCGGGACATTCCAGCGCCCGCCTGGGGCTCCAACTTTGTGACTTTTCGGCCAAGAGCGGGGCCGTACATCGCCAGGCGCGGCCTCGTTGGCCGCCGGACTTAACATCACCCGCCTGGGGCTTCGACATCGGGAGAGAAATGGTGCGGGGGAGAGAGAAGAACTCTGCCTTCCATCACAGTGAGGAGGAGATTCACTGTAATGGATGTTTGTGTAAATTGAATTGTTTGTATGTTTTGTAGGAATTGTTCTGTTTGTATGGCTTGTAGAAACTGAGTTTCGTTTGAGCCTCCCTGAGGTTCGAATGACAAGTGATAAAATCTAATCTAATCTAATCTAATCTAATCTGCTCCTCCTCTCCTTCTCTCCCCGTCACACCGTTCCCTCTCTACTCTCTCCATCTCCCTCTCTCCTCCACAGGTGTGTGATCTACAATGACCAGAAAGTTTGTGCGTTGGAGAAACCGCCGCGAAACCTGACTAATCTAGTTCTAATAAAGAGTCACAAACTGAGGATCCTCCAGCTACTTATTTATTGTGGAAGCCCAGCAGAAGAACTGATATCCGGCGGCACGGGGAAGTGGTGGAGTCGGCGGGGAGAGGCGCGCACTGTCTAACTTTGGAAATAAACAGGTTAAACAGATCCGTCTGCTCCACAACACTCCCACTCAACCTGTGACTTTCAGTGAACAGTGTAACCGCACTCCTTGATCACTCTACTCTATAACAGTTGAAGTGTGTGTGACAGGTGGGTGTGCGAGATCGATTTTATGGTGTAGTCTCAATGAAGCCCGACGAGGTGGGAGATTACAAGGGATTACGAGATTGGGCAATCATTATGGCGTTGGTTATACCAGCCGTAATAAATTCACGGCGCAGATCTGAATGGTGGAGGGAGAGGAGACAATTGATCCAAGGGCGGAGTTTGCACCAGACCAGTCCCCACTGCGAAGGGCGGCGGGACGATTAGTCACAGGGCAGTTTACCCCCAGGAGGGTCACAGAGAGAAGTTTATCATAGTCCGCCGTCCACTGCGGAAGGAAATGGGGTTTGGTCCCAGGGTGGAATTTATCCCAGATTGGTCTACCCTGCAGAGGTAGATGGGACGATTGGTTTCAGGGCGGAGTTTACCCCGGCCGGTCCACACTGCGGAGGGAGACGGGACGATTGGTCCCAGGGCGGAGTTTACCTCAGACCGGTCCCCATTGCGGGGGCCTACCGTACGATTGGGTAATTGCGACAGTTCTCGCTGTGACGGGCGGGAGGTCACGGACCGGGGCCGTGGATAGGATCATCTGCGCGGGGCTGACGCCTGGAAGTTCCGGTGACGGATGTCAGCCATGAGTGTTTCAACAAATTCTCCAATAATGCACCATCAGTAAAACATTTTCTGAACGTTCTATCTGGGGGAGTTGACTTCAGCATTGTGTGTATTGCGCTGATCATTCACCGACTTACTTCAATTAAATTGCTTGCCCATTTTTCTCCAATTGGTAGGTATGGCAGCATGTTGCACGGCCAGGAGGGAATGCTTCAGAATCGGGAGGCTGTGGCTTTAAATCTAATTTCAAAAACAGATAACTAAATAATTTATTGTAGTACTGGAGGAATGGTTGATGATCAGAGGTGATGTTTGTTCATTCAGATATGTGCAAGTGGAAGAAGGGTCTCGACTTGAAATATCGCCTATTCCTTCCATCCAGCGATGCTGCCTGTCCCGCTGAGTTACTCCAACAATTTGTGTCTACCTAAGTTCATGTCGGGGCACTATTAGACTGGAACATTAAACTTCTCACCTTGGCAAAAGGCTTTCTCTCACTCATTATTGCCAATGTCAGTTGCCCTGGAACCTTTTGAATGACCTTTCCTCGGGAAAAATATCACCTCTTGCTTTGCCTACAAAGAAAGGGATTCCATCTCAAAATTAATGTAATGGTTCTAAATTCTGAAGTTTGCCGTTTTTACATAAACACAAGTTTTATTAGATCCTAACAAGAAGAATGGAAGAAGGTTTGGAAAGTGGATGTAATGACATATAAATATATATAGATTGTTTTTGGACATGACAGCACTGGGCCTCTACTAACTGCATTTTAAAAGGTGGAGGGGGGGACCTCATTTAAAATTACAGAATAATGAAAAGGCTTAGATAGTGGATGTGGAAAGGATATATCCACTGTTGGGAGTCTAGGACCAGAGGTCATAGCCTCAGTATTAAAGGGCGCTCTTATAGAAAGGAGGTGAGGACGATGTTCTTTAGTCAGAGGGTAGTTAGTCTGTGGTACTCATTGCCACAGAGGGCTCTGGATGCCAAGTCTGGATATTTTAAAGGCAAATATATTGATTAGAACGGGTGTCGATGGTTATGGGAAGAAGGCAGGAAATTGGATTAAGAGGTAGAGATCAGACATGATTGAATGACGGAGTAGACGTGATAGGCCGAATGGCCTAATTCTACCATTATTACGTCAGCCGGATCACGGAGCAGGGAGCGTGTGGCCGCCTCTGGGATGCGCTCAGAGGGCGGATTTATTAATGAGCCGAAGCAATAAGGTGAGCGGATATTTCACTGCGCTTTTTATCTGCTCTCTGAACTTGGACTGGGTCGCCGCGTAAATAAATGTGTTCGTGCAGCAGCTGAGATCCTTCAGCAAAAACCCAACGTAGTGAAAGATATATTCAGAATCATTCCGATCTACTCCAATGCCTTTGATCTGATTAAAGACGAATTCAACAACCACCGTCAGGCATAGAATGATAAAGCTGCCGGAGATGGCGAAAAGTAAAACCACAGACCTCCTCCTGCTCTCCATCTCCGGGTCACTGTGGTTCTCCCCCTTGCTCTGATCCCTCAGTCTCTTTCGGACCCGACTGGCCACTAAAATGTGCCGGACTGTCAGAGCGTTGAGCAGCAGAATTACAGCGAAAGGGAGGAAAGGAGTTAAAACCGTGTCGAACCAATCAAATGCCACCCACCCGGGATCAGTGTAATAACTGTCCACCGTGACACAGCCCCACGGGACATTGTCGATCATTTTCCGGGGTTCCCGTGTGAAGTAGCGGGGAACGTTTTTCAGACAGAGCAGAACGCCGGCGGTTACGAGAATCGCTGCCGCAGTTTTCCCGGTGCAATATTTTGTTTTCAGCTTCTGGCAACAAATGGCGACAAACCGATCAAAGGTGAAAGTGACGGTGAACCACACTGAACAGTCTGTAGATGCGAACTTCAGTACATCGACAACACTGCACACAGGAGTGACGGACAGAAAACTCCAAATAAAGTAATGATATCGGATATGATATAAAATTACCGCGTTGATAAGGACCAGTAGATCGGCCGCTGCCATGGCCACCAGGTAGCGAGTGGTGCAGGTGGAGAGGCCGCACTTTCCCCGGGACAGGATCACAATCGCCACTAAATTAACTGCGAAAAGAGAAGGGAACGGACATTTGACATTACTGAACATGATCCCCAGAGCTAAACATTGGCTCGACCTTTAGCTCAAGATCAGGAGTGCTGGACTGGGTGCGTGGCCGCAAGTTTCACAATGTTAGACTCGGCTGCGACTGTGCCCGACAGCCTGCTTCAGGAAAGAAGGGATATGGAGACGGGTGGGATAAAATGGCGGGGAGGGAAGCAACCTGCAACAATAGGCGGAACGGTCCTTTCTAAAATTAACTCTGCTCACAGTGTCTGATGGGGCCGGTTTCACAAGCTTAACCGTGACCGGCTGCGTTCAACCAGGGCTCTGGGTACTCGGCATCTGATAGGGACGAGGAGGGTTCCATACGGAAGGCAGGGACAACTTAGAATCCGGCAGCGGAGTTGCCCCGTTCGTGGATTCTTTACACAATGAGTTCAGTTCGGTAACAACACATGTCGTTAGATCGGCGGCCACCGGTCCAGGAGATCGCTCAAAATTCTTGACCAACAGGCGGTGCAATCCGACTGTGACTGACTACACAGCGAGAAATATCCGAAGGAGCGGGTGTTCATTCTTGATCAATAACTCTGGCACAGTGTGCTTCACAATGTGAAACCCTCCCAGTGATACCGGCCCGGTGAGCTGCCTGTCGCGAGCACCGGGACAACTCTGGGCAAGCTCCCACAACACAAAGGAACAACATTGTAGTAGGTCCCGGCAGTGAGAGGGTAAAAACAGGGGTTAGTTCCAGCTGTCCGAAAATAAGAAAAATCACAGGTAGACACAAAATGTTGGAGTAACCCAATGCGTCAGGCAGCATCTCTGGAGAGAAGGAATGTGTGACGTTTCGGGTCGAGACCCTTCTTCGGTCTAAGTCAGAAGTCCTTCTTTCCAGACAAGCTACATGATTCACTGAGTCACTCCAGCAATTCGATTTAAACCAGCACCTGCAGTTTTTCCTTAAACATAAATAAATCACAGCGTTTATTCAAAGATATTTCACTGAGCCCATTGATATACTTCACGTATTATTGTACAACGATCAACAGCTGTGAATCCTGAAACATGAGCAGAATCGGCTCAATACCGGTTAACACACGGAGTTATCAAACTTGAAATGTTCTGCTCATTTACCAGGGACTCCAACGGCTGCAATGATCACATATAAGATTTTCTCCACACGCAAATATTCCATAAACTTTTCCCACATTTTCTCTGCCCAGCGATGTGTCCCCGTGAGCTACCGGTAATCTCTCGGAATAAAATGCTTGAGCAGAACATTCCCGAAGTTGTTATACCAATTTTCCGTCTCCACTGGGACTGTAAAGTTTCAACATAGATTAAAAATAGAGATTTTGAAATGATTCGAAAACAGATGACATCATGATGTGATTTATTCAAGGAATTGATTGAAACTTCAATGACTGGGAATTGTGGCGATACTGAGGGATGGAATTGGGAACGGTGGTGCTCCAGCAAAGAGGTTATTGTTTTTCAAACTCCATCGGCATCCAACTCTCCACCTCATGTTGTTTGTCCGGTTTCCTTCAATCCGTCTCACTCCAGCAAGGCATTCCTAAAATTCAGGAAGCCGCTTACGGGTTTTTCTGGTACCCAATTTGAAGGTGTACTTGGCGACCTTTATCTACAGATAGAGGAAATTAGTTCGACAGATCGCCTCGGACTAAAATGCCCCTTCCACTCTTGCTTCACCACTCAATATGATCGCGGCTCCATCCGATTGTAACGTCCACCCCGCGCTCCCGTGACCCCGGTAAACCATTCACCCCTTGCTTGCCTGGAATGGGTCTGACTTTGCTCTGGGACATAACATTCTCTGACTTCATCACCTCTGAGGAAAATGACATAAAGACTCACGACACTTCGGAGGACAGAAACATTACCGCCTCAGAATTGTATTTTATTTAAATAAACACAGAGAATGATGCAGCCACGTCTCCCTCCTCCCCTTTCTCTCTCCCTCCTTCCTTACCGCTATCCTCTCTCTCAAATGTTACTTCTCCTCCCTACACTCTCTATTTTCCCTCTCTGTCAACTCTCCCGCTTACCCCTTCCTCCCCTCTCCGTCAGTGCATCTCTCCCTCCGTCTCTGTGTCCTCTCTGACCCTTCCCTCTCTCCCATATGCCAAACCCACTCGCCTCTAAACTCCACTATCTCTTCATCTTCTCCACTCTCCTCCATCTCTTCTACCATCCTGTCTATTTCTCCCGTTTTTCTTTGTACTCAATCTCTCTCTCCATTTTCCCAACTCTCCTCCTGCTAGCTCTCAACTCCCTCTCCAACGTATTTTTGTGTGAAGTGCGGGTAAAACAGTTAACATTTGATGTTCTACCCCCTCCGTCAACACACACAGGATCCCTTCCAGGTGATACTGAGGTTCACCTGCAACTCGTCTGATCTCATCTACTGCACGCGGTGTTCCAGATATCACCTCATTTACATCGGCGTCGCCAAGCGTAGACTCGGCGATCTTATCACAATTTATCTTGTACAATTTTAACATTACTTCCCTACTCCTATATTCAATGCTCTGATTTATAGAGCGCTTTAAATGTTAATAATCCAATTTTAAAGTTAATCTTTTGAGCAGACTCGGCGATCTTATCACCAACCACTTACCCTTCGTTCCGCCATGACATGCCGGATCCCCCCGTTGCGAACCATTGTGACTCCCGTTCCGACACTGACCTTTCTGCACTGGGCCTCCTCCATTGCCAGAATGCGGCTACATGCAAACCAAAAGAATGCCACTTCATATTCTGCGTTGATACATTACAACATAAAGGTTTGCACGTTGAGTTATTCAATGTTAGGTAGACTACTAACGTGTAAATTCCCGCTTCCCCTCGCTCTTCTTCGCGCTTCACCTGGATTCCCACCTGTTCATCCCCTCGTTCTCCCCGTTCACCGATATTCCTTCCTCTCTCTTGCTAATTCTATCCTCTTCAATCATCATCTCACACCTGTTTATCTTTAAACTATAGTCACAACCATCTGAGTATGAAACGCTCATCATTTATATCACTCCGTCACTCACTCACTCAGTCATATCTCCGTTTGTCCTGCCTTCCTCTGTTCCAGCCTTCTCCCTTTTCCACCACAATCTATTTGAAGGAGGGTTCCGAGCCAAAAAAGGCCACCTATCCACGTTCTTAGAAGGCTTGGAAAGTTCGACATGTCCCCTACAATTCTCAGCAACTTCTATAGATGGACCATAGGAAGGATTTTATCAGGATGCTTCACAGTTTGGTTTGGGAATATCTCCATCCAAGACTGTAAGAAATTGCAGTGAATTCTGGACGAAGGACAACCATCACTCAAACCAACCTCTCTTCTATTGACTCTACTGATACATCACGCTGTCTTGGCTAGGACAGCAGCATAATCATGGACGAGTCGCAGCCTGGTCATTCCCTCTTCGCTCCTCACCCATCAGGCAAAAGATAAAGACGTGTGAAAACGCACACCTCCAGATTCCCGGACAATTTCTTCCTACCTGTAATATAGCATCTGAAGCATCATACCACAACTATAGATCAGTCTTGAACTACTCTTTCGCACATTGGAGACCCTCGGACTATCTCTGATCGGACTTTGTTGCCTTTGCCTTGCACTAAACGTTATCCGCTTATCATGAATGTATACACTGTAAGCGGCTCGATTGTAATAATGATTGTCTTTCTGCTAACTGAGATAAATTTAACTCAACTGCTCCTGAGATGTATCCTGACTTGCACTTGTGTGTGACAGTATGCGTCTGTGAGTCCATGCATGAGTGTGTTGGAACGTGTGTGAATGTGTGAGATTGTGCGAATGAGATGGACTGTATGTGTGTGTGTGTGTGTGTGTGTAAGTGTGTGTGTGTGTGTGTGTGTGTGTGTGTGTGTGTGTGTGTGTGTGTGTGTGTGTGTGTGTGTGTGTGTGTGTGTGTGTGTGTGTGTGTGTGTGTGTGTGTGCATGCGTTTGCAAGATTTTCAATGATTCAATTATACTTTATTGTCACAAGCATTTCGCTAGGTGCAGTGCAATACTTTGTTTTACAGACAACGCGGTAATGTCATGTAGCTGACCTCACCTAGGCACTACACAAGTGTCACCACATTTTGACGCCGATAAAGTTATAGGCGTTGGCCGAATTGTTCTATCTCCTGCCAGCCGCCGCACCGGGGGTCGTCCCTTTGTTTTGGGCGGCCTTCCTCGCTGTCCGACGGTCCACCTCGTTCTCTGCGGTTGCTCTCGGCTCTTTTCTCGCTCCAGAGGTGCGGCTCTCATCGCCGTCCGCGTTGGGCGAGCCGGGTAACCGGGCCGACTGAAGGACTTGACCCGCTCACCGGGAACACTCCCGGCCGCGCTGCGCTGCTCGCCGCGAACATCCCGAGATCCTTCTCAATCCAAAATTTGTAAGTGTGCACGTGGGTCTGCGTGTGTGAGTGCGGCAGTTTGTAAGATTGCCTGTATGTCTGTGTATGTTTATGCCTGCGCGAGTGCGTGAGTGTGCGTGAGGGTGTGAACATTAGTAAGTGTGGCTGCATGTGCAATTGAATGCATCTGCGTCTCTGACTGGGGGGAGTGTATGTGTGTTTGTGAGAGTTAGTGTTTGCGTGTGTGAATGTGTATGGCTGTTTGTCACTGAGACAGTGTGAGTATGTGTTTGTTTGATAATGAAAAAGCATGTGTGAGTATATGATGGTGTTGAGTAAATGAGTGCCCGTGAGTGTGTTAGTGCGTTAATGTGTGCGATGCAGCGATGTATTGACGCGCAGTAGCGTCGTACGAATGGAGTGACACTATGAGATAGTACCGGTGGAGTGGCTAACTATGGAATGGTTATGACCGCTCGGTGCCAGACCCTCGGGATGCGGAAGTACCAACCATGGTAACAAAGTTTGCATTGCCGTCGCTGGTTGGGGAGCCTCAAAATTAATAAAAGGAAAAAAAAAAAAAAAAAAAAAAAAAAAAAAAAAGAGAATGCGCTCGCAGCCAGTATAAACTATCTGGCTTCCCATCAGCTGCAGGAGCAGGTTATGATGGTAACGGCCATGAGGTACCATGCCCCTAGCAATTGTCCTGCCCTGAAGGTACCCATGGTCAATAGTTCCATCAGGAGCTACATAGACGGCGGCATAAAGACCCAAGAGGTCAAACTACAGAGGATTCTGAATCTGCTGGCGTCGGGGCTGACAGCATTTGCCAGGTCGGTAGACGGCTGCACATTATCTGAGGCTCAAAAGGATGCAATGGCATTGTTGTGCAACGCACAGTTCGAAATTAATTGTTTTCGGAAGAATGCCATTCGTCCTGTTCTGAACCCGAAGTTTGCGGGGTTGTGTAAAGCCAGTAATGTGGAGCCGCCCCATTTGCTCTTTGGGGATGACCTGCCCAGGCAGGTGAAGGATTTGGATGATAAGTCCAAGGCTGTGGGGCTACTGAGGGCTCCACCAGCAAACAGACAGCCGTTCCGACGTCAGTACCGTTACGCTTCGAGCAGTGGAAGACTTTGGGAGGACACCACTTCCAATTTGAAAAATCAAAAAACCGGCCGGGGGTCTTTTTTAGGACATGGCCTAAGCCGGCCGACAGCCAAGACACGCGGCTGGCGAACAGCAGCACCTTAACCCCCCAAACATCGGGGAAGAAAATAAACGTTCAGAGGCCACCGACTACTACGGAGGCAGGTGGGTCTGGGTCTCAATGTAACATACTGGGTGCGGGATCACTGCATGTTGGTGGTAGGTCACAGTTCTTTCTGCATGAGTGGCAATGGTTAACTACTGACTTGTTCATACTGCACAGTATAAAGGGATTCAACATTCAATTTGTGGGCTCTCTCCCACCCACGCAACATGTTCCTAGTCGCACTTTCACTAGGGCAAAGACGGATGATTTGGAAGTTCAGACCGAAATTGAAAAATTATGTACGGAAAGAGTGATTGAAAGGACAAGTCATGAACCTCATGAATTTATATCCAATATCTTCCCTAGGGAAAGGAAGGATGGGGGATGTCGCATTATTTTGGACTTAACTCAACTCAATACCTTTATGCAGTAGAAACATTTCAAAATGGAAGTCTAATAACGACAAAACAGTTAATTTCCAGGGGATGTTATATGACATGTATTGACCTTAAGAATGCTTATTATTCTGTATCTATTCACAAAGATCACAGAAAATAAAGTTCAAATGGATGGGGCAGCTATGGCAGTTTAAAGCGTTGCCGAATGGGTTAACCTCAGCTCCCAGGTTGTTCACCAAGATATTAAAACCTGTGCTGGCTCTGTTAAGAGAGAAGAAGCATATATTTATGGCTTATTTGGACGATATCTTTATTATAGGGAAAATCATGGAATTGGCTATGTTGGCAGTTTCAGCCACAGAATCACTGTTTGAACAGTTGGGGTTCCTGATTCACCCTGATAAATCCAGGTTGACTCCATCTAGGGTTATGGATTATTTGGGATTTACTATTAATTCCAATCACTTGTTAATCACCTTGTCTGAGGGCAAGAGGTTGAAATTAATAGAAAACTGCAATCAACTGAGCACTAAGCAGCTACCTTCAATTCGACAAGTAGCTAGCTTAATTGGTAAATTGGTAGCCACAATTCCAGCTGCCAAATATGGGCCTTTGCACTATCAGCAATTGCAAAGAGCAAAGGTGCAGGCACTTAAACGTAATTCAGGCCACTTTGACAGAATCATGCAATTACCGGTTGAAGCCATTAATGAGCTACAATGGTGGATAGCTAATATTGACCATGCTTCTGGTAATATTGCAATTGAAAGCCCCCCCAATTATTCTACAGACTGATGCAAGCTCGTTGGGGTGGGGCGCCACTGACATCGTTACCAGCTGTGGTGGCAGGTGGAATTTGCATGAGATATCATTTCTACAGCTGCATGGTGTTAACTATCTGGAGTTGCTTGCAGCTCTGTATGGCTCAAAAGCTTATTGTACACACATGCACCATGTGCATGTTCAAATTCAGATAGATAACACCACAGCAGTGGCATATATAAATCACATGGGTGGTATCAAGTCGGCATCCTGTGATAAATTGGCATGTCCTATTTGGAAATGGTGTATTGATCGACATATTTGGGTTTCAGCTATCTACCTTCCAGGTAGATTCAATACGGTGGCGGACACCAGGTCACGTAAATTTAATGACAACACAGAATGGATGTTGAATCATAGAGTATTTAAGGATAATATTTCTAGGTATGGAACACCGGATATGGATTTGTTCGCTACAAGGCTTAACCATCAGTTACCCATGTATGTTGCATGGGAACCAGACCCTGGGGCAGTAGCGATAGTTGCCTTTTCGCTACATTGGTGTGCATTATATTTGTATGCATTTCCCCCATTTTTCCTCGTCAGTCGCTGTCTACATAAAATTCAGCAGGACTCTGCCTCCGGCATTCTAGTAGTCCCTGACTGGCCGACTCAGCTCTGGTATGCTCTGGTCCGGAGCAGGGTTGTGGAACCGGTGTGGGAGGTTCCAAAACGAAGGACATTGTTGACTAACCCGGTGTCTGGTGAAGTACATCCTTTATATGATCGGCTCAATTTGTTGATTTGCAGGATTTAAGAAAACCGTTCCTTGGACTGGGACTAGCTGATCGCACGGTGGATGTGTTAACTGCGGCATGGACAGGCAGTACTCAAAAACAATATGCTTCATATATCAGGAAGTGGGAACTGTTCTGTGCACAAGCTGATATTTCCAATGAGACCATTCATATTGTTAATGTTCTAGAGTTCCTCTCGAAATTGTACTATGATGATAAGTTGAGCTATAGTGCTCTCAATAGTGCTAGAAATGCGCTGTCTTCATACCTGCTGCGTATTCAGAACACCAATTGGTGGGATCTCACCCTGTAGTGTCTAAGTTCATGAGGGGAGTCTTCAACTCTAAGCCTCCTAAGCCCAGATATTTACAAATTTGGGTTGTAGGGGTGGTGTTAACTTTGCTTCGATTATGGACCCCGCCAGCTTCCCTGTCGCTACTCCAACTCACGCATAAGGTGGCTATGCTAATGGCATTAGTTTCAGCTCAGTGGGTCCAGTCCTTGCATAAACTCCGTTTAGTTAATATGCTTACCTCGGCTGATAGTTTCACCTTTTTTGTGTATGAGACTATAAAGCAGAGTAGACCAGGTACCTCGGGATTGAAGATACAGTTCATGGCATATCCTTTGGATCCAAAATTATGTCTGAGTCAGCATTATTGATTAGCCACAGGAAACCACATAAGCAGGTCTGAACTCAGACCATTTCAAGGTGGTTAAAGCTAGTATTAATGAAAGCTGGGATTGATACTAAAATGTTCGCAAATCTCATTCCACCAGGCAAGCAGGAACATCGGCGGCGAAGGCTATGGACGTCCCGCTAGACCAGATATTATCAGCTGCAGGGTGGTCCTCGGCACGCACGTTTCAAACGTTTTATAAATAAAGGCCGTTAGCCGGATACTGAGCGTGTTTGCTAACTCAGTTTTAAAGCTCGCCGTTGATGTCCCTCTCGGGCAGGAGGTAGGCAACTGGTGTGTTTTTGTTATCGTTTAACTACACATTAATTGTCAATTTGTTATTATGTCACGTTTCTACAGTTTGTCCCATTCTCCCTGGTCGAACTATACAGGTGGTTGTGACGCTTGGATTCGGGTCCACGTCATGGAGTCACCAGAGCTTTAAAATTTCACTGTAGTCACTTCCATGTGACTCCGAAGTAAATAGTAAGATTATCGAGAAGTCTACCAGCAATAACTCTCTTTTGATTCCTCCCATTTCCTCCAAACACAAGGCGTAAGCTTGGGCACTCGCATGGGCCCCCAGCTACGCTTGCCTCATTGTTGGGTACGTCGAACAATCCTTGGTCTCGATGTACCTGGGCCACATGGCCCGACCTCTAACTCCGTGTTTACATCGACGACTGCTTTGGTGTCATTCTTGGCACCACACACAAAACTGACTGACTTCATTCATTTCACCACCAACTTCCATTCCGGCACTCAAATAACTTGGACCATTCCGACATTTCCCTACCATTTCCTTGACCTCACCATCTTATTGCAGGTGGATACACTCCTGACCGACATCCATACAAACAACTGACTCCACAGCTACTGGACTACTCTTCCTCCCCCCTGCTTCCTGTAAGGACTCCATTCCCTTATTCCCAATTCCTCGCTACGCCGCATCTGCTCCAGGATGAGGTGTTTCCACACAGGTCATCACAAATGGCCTCATTCTTCAAGAGAACACG
The DNA here is from genome assembly GCA_035221665.1 of Okamejei kenojei. NCBI lineage: Eukaryota > Metazoa > Chordata > Chondrichthyes > Rajiformes > Rajidae > Okamejei > Okamejei kenojei. The sequence continues at coordinate 100,042 of JAVHYY010000270.1, read as the reverse complement.
GGATTCCCTCCCCCACTATTGATGGGCTCGGCACCAGGGTCTCCTTCCATACCCCGCAACACTGCCTCTTCTCCCATCCCCCCACTCGCAAACAGGTCAGAGTCCCCCTGCGTCCTCACCTTTCACCCCACCAGGATACAACACAGAGTCCCTCCGCCAGTTTCGCCACCTCCAACGTGACCCCATCCAATCCCGCCACATCTTCCAATCTCCCCCCCTGTCTGCCTTCCACAAAGACCGCTCCCTCCGCAACTTTACTCCCTTGTCAATACTTCCCTCCCCTCCCGCTCTACCCCTTCCCCGGGCACTATTCCCTTGCAACCGCAAAATAATGCAACTCTTGTCCATATCTCACCTCCCCACTCCACTCCTTATACAGGTCCCAAGCGTCCTTTCCATGTCCGACAGAGGTGTCGGGGATGCACCGCTGCACCCCTCCAACCTCATCTAAACGTGCATCCGCTGGCTCCAATGCCAGATATCCTAGGGTAGGGGGACGTGAGACCAGAGGGCGGAGGGCTTCAGGCAAATCATTTGCGCCGAACACCTCGCGCTCGGTCCGCAAAGAACCAAACTGACCTCGTGGCCGGTGGCTCAGGGGCACTGTCAAACTGCCCGCCTTCCCAGTTCCGCATGCCGACCCGTCTCGAGTCCTGGGCCTCCTCCGCGCCGAGAATGAGCAACGAGAAAACCGCAAGTTGGAGGAACAGCACCTCTTATTCCGCTTGGGGGGGTGTGTGCAGCCTTTGGCTTGAACATTGAATTTTCTCATTTCGGTATCGGTCATGCTGTCTCCTCCCGCCCACCCTCCCTCAGCCCGCGGGCTCGGGCATGCACTCTAGCTCTTTCGCACATCACCCTAACTAGTGTCGGGCTCTTGCTTTCGCATTTCACACCACAACAGCTTACAATGCTTGTTCCCTTTATCATCGGATAACTTTTTTTGCATATCTTTCATTCATTGTTCTTTATCTCTCCACATCACCGTCTATATCTCTCGTTTCCCTGATCCCTGACCAATCTGAAGAAGGGTCTCGACCCGAAACGTCGCCTATCTCCTTCGCTCCTTAGATGCTGCTGCACCCGCTGAGTTTCTCCAGCTTTTTGTGTAACCCCCAGTTACCAGTTTTGAAGTTTTGATCATGATTTTATGAGGAGTTACGATGAGGGATTACGTGCCCTCCGCTCCCAACCCCTCCTCATAAAACCAGCTGGTAGTTCTACTTTCCTTGATCTTACTATTCTCAGGTCAATGTTTCCTGTCTTTGACTCCACACCGCTGCTTTGAAGGTTGACGCACATGCGCGGCTGACGGGTTCTTCACGTAATCCCTCATCGAAACTCCTCATAAAATTAAGATCAAACTTCAAACTGGTAAGTTCTCGTTTAATCTTACTAATATCTGTTAAAATGCGGGCGCCCAGGCGTTGGGTGAAGACCATTCTTCCTAAAGAATGATCGGCGGTCCCAGAAGAGATTAAAATTGTCAATAAAAGCTACATTGCGGAGTGTACAAGTGGACTGCAGTCAGGTGTGGAGGCTCAGAGTGCGGCTAAAACGGCCCATGCCACGGAGCGGAGGTATGGGCCCGGAAATAAAAAATCCGTTTACCGTGGACCACGAGGGAGTCAAGGAGACCGTTTTAGTATTTGCGAGCTCCGGCTGGGAATGTCGTTGCAGCCGTCATGGTCGACGACGTCACAGGCGAGGGGGGGTGCTGTGTTTAGATGCTTGGAATTTTGTCCAGGAGATTAGTCACCCTAGCGCCAGGAAAGCAAAAAAGTCGCCGCTGATTTCCTCTTAACGTTCCTTACAATTTAATCTCCAATGATCAGTGGGGTTGGAGGGGGTGGGGATGTGGACGGTGGAGCAGACTTCACCCGTGGTGACGGAGTGGCTGGAGAAGGGCGGACAGTGAAGTGGGGCTGGTGTAAATATCGGTGTGGAGCGGCGACACCTGAGGCGGGAGTAGTGCTGAGGTATTGGTGGTAGAGTAATCGGAGGCGACAGTGAACTGTGTGACCCACGGGACGACAAGGGAAGTATAGAAGGAGGCCTGGCCTCCGCAGCCAGAGGAGGGAAGTCATGCTGGTCGAGGATTTCGTATTTGTTCTCCAACTGGATGTTATAGCGACGGGGTGCATGAAAGAAGTGCGGAGGTGCATCGGAGAAATGCCTCCCCCTCCTGCCGCGAGCACCAACCAGACTCCAGCGCTCCTGATGGGATGGAGTGGAGCTGACCAGGGCTTTAGGTCTAGCCCCAAGCCGGAGCCAGGAGTCATCGGTGACGGTGACCGGAGGAAGGGCATCAGCAGCAGGACAGGGAGCGGTGACATCAGGTCCTGGAAAGAGGCAGCTTCAACAGCCACAACAGAAGGACAGGGAGCAGGCTCACGGGCATAGGTTGTGTCATGTGTGCTGGACCGAAGGTGATGGTGTCCAGGGGTTTTCGGCTTCTTGGATCTGGTACCGGGTGCAGATTCTTCCTTCCAACTCTGCGATCTTCTCGGCTAGATGGCCGAGACGGGCGCAGTTGACACAGCCGGATGGGGAGGTGAGTGGAGCTATGGATTGTAGATGGTTGAACTATCGACCGATTTAACCAGTTAGAAAATAATGTCGCATGGGCTCGATCCACCTGCGGAACAACTGTGCCGCCGACCGGAACGCGCCCCGGTAGGCTCGAGTCGCTCCACAGGCCACCCACGGGACTGAGGAGAAACCGGGCGGAGGCGAAGATGGGAGCCTCGGCGGCAGACGCAGGTATATCGGCAGCAGCATGAGCCTCAACAGCAACAGGTACCCCGGCGGTGGTGGGGCCTCGGCGGCCACGGAAGCTTCGGCGGCAACGGTGGTCTCGGCGGCAGCGGGAGTCTCGGCAGCAACCTCGGTAGCCACAGTCCATGTACTCACAGTCCATCAAATTAGACCCATCATAATAAGCTTTGCTCTAGGGAGCACTCGGGAGAGTGGAGTACACTTTCAGCACTTCAGCACTTAGTGCTCATTCGGTGATATTTCTGTGTTAGTTCTGGTGGAGAGACATACTGTGGTATAATGCTGATCTGGCACGTGGCCTGAGTAATTACTCAAGGTAGGCAGTCAGTCGGTTTAAAAAAAAATCTAATCCGCGCATGCGCATATTTTTCTCTCTGTAAAAATAAAAAATAAAAATAAGTAACAATTCAATTTGCCCAAGGCTACTAAATCACCTTCATTTTTAAATTACTGAGGACGGAGGATGAAGGCAGGGGGCGAGATGGTGGGAAAAACGGGAGCACACCGGGACATTGAATCAGTTGTCATCTTATTGAATGATAATACTAATTCAAGCGAGTAATTGGAGGGAGAGTTCATTTCACTGCGTGTGGAGAGTATTTGCCAGGGGTTAAAGTTGTGGGGAGGTCAGGAGTGTTGAGAAGGAGGGGGTCGGACATCATGTCATTAACTGACTCACCGCTGCCGCAGCGCTCCGAGCACGGACAGCAGAACTGGCCGCCACTTCCGGTGAAGGAAGCAGCTCGGGTGACTGCGAGCGGCTGCTGGGACCCGACAGCAGAGCCGGCTGCCACTTCAACGCCTTCTGCCGGCCCGCTCACCTCTGGCAGTGCTCTGAACGTTGAAGATCTGAACATCTCTCCGTCTGAACATCTCTCACCTGCCTCTTGCCTGCTTCGCTCATGTCAGCCGCTTCCCGGAAATCCTTAAATTCCCAAAGCCGAGTAACTTCAATTGGTCCCTTGAGCACGCTATCGGGATTTAAGGATTTCAAGCGGGATGCGGCTGACATGAGTGAGGCCGGCGAGCGGTAGGAGAGAGGGTTTCAGACGGAGAGCACTGCCAGAGGTGAGCGTGGACCGGCAGAAGGGGCTGTCCGGTCCCGGCGGCCACTCGCAGCCACCCGAGCTACTTCACTCCCTGGCCACAATGCGGTGGCTCCATGCCAGGAGCGTCGCAAGTGGGTTACTGGCCCCGATCCCCTCCTTCACAACGCTCCTGCCCTCCCCGCAACTTTACCCGGGCCAGACTCTCCAAACACTGTGAAAAGAGTTCTCCCCCACCCCGGGAAATACGGTATTTAAAAAACATAAAGCACCAAGACATGTACTTACCACATTATCGGTACACGAACTCCATTCTTCTCTCGTTTTCCTAAGATACTCTTAAAATAATGAAAATCCATATTTGAAAAACCCACCAAGAAACTTGGATGCTGCGCATGTGCAGTTCTGCAAAGCAGAATTTCAGCTGCCTTCAGCCCCGCTTCTCATTGACGGCTTCCAGCAGTGCTGACGGCACGTGGGCTGCACAGACCTCCCCGTGTTACAAGTGCTGCGGATGAAAGCCACGGAGAATTATGCCTAACTAAGAGATCGATCTCTTAGATAGGCATAATTCTCCAATGCCTTTACTACTTATATTTTATAATTGCCATTTCATAATTTTAGTCAGGGTAGGCAGTGCCTACTTTGCCTACCCTGGCGACACGCGCCTGCTGCTGATGGAGTCAATTACTGTGGACAGTAAAAATGGTGTGACACTCGGTGAGGTACTACTGATGAACTCAATATCTATGGCTAGTACTGATGGAGTGACACGCTATGTAAGTACTATTTGCGTGACGCAATGTGGAACGGTATTGGTGGAGTGGCAATGAGGAAAAGTGCTGATGAAGTTACACTCGGTGTATTTGTACTCATGGAAGAACACACTGTGGTAGTACTAATGGAGTGACATATAGTGTGGTAGTACTGCTGGAGTGGCACTGTAGGAGAGTACTGATGGAGTGCCACTGTGATATAATACGGATGGAATAACACACGACGGGGTGGTACTAATGGACCGAAAAACATGTGGGTTGCATCTGATGGAGTGACGCACTGAGGGGTAGTACTGATGAAATAACACTCTCGGGTTAGTAGTGACGCATAGTGGGCTAGTACTGATGGAATGACGTATTGTGGTGTGCAACCTACGGAGTGCTACACTGTTAGTAGTACTGATAGAATGACACGCTGAGTGGTAGTTGTGCTGAAGTGACACACTGTGGGGTAGTACTGATGGAGTAACATACTGGGGGTAGTACTGATGGAATAACGCACTTCGGAATACAACTGATGGAGTGCTACATTGTGGGGTAGTACTAATGGAGTGACACGGTGGGGTCGTACTGATGGAGTGATACACTCTGGGTACCACTGACGGAGTGCCACACTGTCGGGCCGTACTGACAGGGCGATACCAGGTTGCACTTAGAGATACGGCTTGAAAACACTTCCTCCGGCCCACTGAATCCACCACGATAACTGATTATCCATTTGAACTGCTTCCATGGTATAACACAGTCGTATCCACTTCGTGCCCACTTGGGGCAATTTTTACAAGAGTCAGGAGTGTTTTATTATCATATATCCCAGGTAGAACAATGAAATTCTTGCTTGCTGCAGCATAATAAAATATATAATTGTAATAAATAACATAACAAAAACTCAGAAAAATTAAAAAAAACAATAAGAGTGCAATAATAATAATAATAATAATAATAGTCTTGTATTTCATAACTTATGAGGTTGTAGTGTTCAATAGCCTGATGGTTGTAGGTAAGAAACTGCTCTTGAAGCTGGACGTTACAGTTCTCAAGCTCCTGTACCTTCTTCCCGATGGCAATTCTGAAATAAGTGTGTGACTAGGATGGCAATTCTGAAATAAGTGTGTGACTAGGCAATTCTGAAATAAGTGTGTGACTAAGGGAGTGAGAGGGGGAAACAATAGAGTGAGAGAGAAGGGGAGGGTAAGAAGGGGAAAGGGGGAGAGAGCAGATAGAGAATGGGAGGAAGTGGGAGAGGTAGCTGAGAGGAGAGCGAGTGAGAGGGAGAGAGAGAGAGAGAGAGAGAGAGAGAGAGAGAGAGAGAGACAGACAGACAGACAGACAGAGAGAGAGAGAGAGAGAGAGAGAGAGAGAGAGAGAGAGAGAGAGGGGGGGAGGTGAGTGTCGTGGAAAGAAATATAAAGGGGGAGAGAGAGAAGGGGAGAAAGAAGGGGAGAGAGAGAGGGGGAGAGATAAAGGGAAGTGCGAGAGAGAGCGAGAGAGTGAGAATGGAGAGAGAGAAAGGGGCAGAGAGAAGGTGAAAGAGGGGGAGAGAGAAAGGGAGAGAGAGAGAGAGAGAATGGGAGAGAGAGGAGAGAGCGAGAGAGGGGTGGAGAGACAGAAAATGGGGAGGGATGGGAGAGAGAGAAGGGGAGAGATAAGGAGGCTTTGAAGGAGGGAGGAGGAGAGGGGGTTAGAGAGGGAAAATGAAGGATAGAGAAAGTGAAAGGAGGGGAGAGTGGTAGAGAGAAGAGAAGGGAGAGAGGTGTGTGGGGGGGAAGAGAAAGAAATGGGGAAAGACAAGGGAGAAAGAAGGGAGAGAGGGAGAAGGGGGGAAGGGGAGAGCGAGCAGGGGGTGAGAGAGACAAGGGGAGAGAGCGAAGTGTAGAGACAGAGAAGGGGAGAAGGAGGGGAAGCAGAGAGAGAGAGGGAGAATGAGAGGATGGATAGGGCGGAATTGAGAGGGGGCTGGAAGGGGTGAGAAGCAGAAATGTTGAGAGTAAGAAGAAGGTGGTAGGGGAAGGAGTGGAGAAAGAGGTAGGGAGAGGGGTAGAGAGAGGAAGGGATAAGGGGAGAGGAGAGTGCGAGAAAGAGGGGGTGAGACGGGAGGGGAGACATGGCGGGAAGAGGGAGAGAGGAGGGTGGATAGAAGGAAAATGGAATGGAGAAAGAGAGGAGAGAATAAGGAGAGACGATAGAGAGGAGAAAATAGAGGGGATGAGACGGGGGAGAGAAAGAGGGAGGTAGAGTGGCAAGGGGAGAGAGAAAGAAAAAGGGGTAAGGAAAAGTATGAGAGAGGAAGGGGGGGCGAGAGAGAGTTGAGGGGATAGAGAGGGGTGAGTGGAGGAAAGAGAGGGGGTGAGAAGGGGAGAGAGAAAGAAGGGGAGAGCAAGAGAGATAGAGCGAGCGGAAAAGCAGGGAGAGAGAAAGGGTGAGAGAGAGAGAGAGAGAGAAGGGGGGACAGTTGAAAAGGAGAATCGGGTAAAGAGGTGGGGGAGCGGTACAGCACGCATCCTCATTGTTCCCCCTCTCTCCGCCCCCTCACTCTCTCCCCCTGTTTCTCCCCCCTATCTTCCGCCATCCCCTTTTATCCCTCTCTCTCTCTCCCCTCTCTCGTTCTCTCCGCTTTCTTTTTCTCCCCCTCTCATTTTCACTTCTCCCCATCTATTTACTTCCCCCTCTCCCCTCTCTAAACTTCCTCCCACACCCGCTCTCTCCCCTCTCCCTCTCTTTCCTCTCCCTCCCTTCTCTTTCCAACCCTCTCTCCCTTTCTCTCACTCCCCTCTCTCTTTCTTCCCCTCTCTCAGCCCTCCCCCCTAGTTTTCTCCCCCTCCCTTTCTACCCTCATTCACTCTCGTCTTCCCTCTTTCTCTTCAGCCCTCTTTCTGTTCCTCTCCCTCCCCTGTTTCTCTCACTCCCCCTCTCCACATCCCCCTCTCTCCCATTCTCCTTTTTCTCTCTTCCCAGTTTACTTTCTCCCCCCTTTCATTCCACTCTCCACCCTCATCTCTCTCTCCTTCTCTCACATTTCCCCTTCTGCCCTCAATTCTCCCCGCTCTCTTCCCCTCCCTACCTTTCCCTCCCTCTTCCTTTCTCTGTCTCCACCCTCGTTATCTTTCTCTCTCTCCCCCTCCCACTTTCCATCTTCCTCGCTCTCGCTCCCACTTTGCCCACTCCCTCTTTCTCTCTCTTTTACTCTCTCTCATCCCTCCCTCTACCCCCTCCCTATCTCTCCCTCGATCCCCCTCCCTCTCTCCCCCTTATCTCTCTCCCATCTTACTCTATCCCTTCCCATCCCTCCATCACCCCCCCCCCCCCCCACTCTCTCTCCCTCCCTGTCTCTCCCACCCACGTTCCAGTTTGTGGAAGAAGAGGTTTCGGCCTCTCCGCAGGCACGGTGTATTTCCGTCGGCGCCGCGGTATGTTCTGGAGGGGACGGGGAATTCCGACGTGTTACACGGATGTGTTTCTCCATGTCCCAGGTCTACTTCTGGTGCTACCTCCTCTTCTGCCTCCTCCACGCGGCCGACAAAAAGAAGCAGGCTCCGGCCTTGTTGCACAAGGTGGCAGGGAACCTGACCTGGTTCAATAGCTGCCTCAACCCCGTTTTCTATATCTCAGGGCCACCTACCAAAGGTCCACTCTCTTCTCCCTCACCCCTCTCCTCCCCACACGCAAGGCCTGCAGCCTAAGGCCTAGTCGCCGCTCCTCCCGCACATAAGGACTGAGTCCTAGGGCATATTAGCCCCTCTCCACCCCCCACAAAAGCCTTGAAGCCCTGGGGCCTATTCTCTCCACTCCTCCCCATATCCCCGTCTCGTCCACCTGCGCAAGGCCTAAAGCCTGAGGCCTTGGGGCTAGAGGGGAAGAGAGAGCGGGGAGTGGGGAGAGAGGCTGGATGAAAGAGGAGGAACGATGTGGAAATGGGAGAAAGTTAGAGGGATGAAAATGGAGGGAGAGGGAGTGGAGAGAATGAAGGGGGAGTGGATGGAGAGGGAGGAGGGGAGAGAGGAAAAGAGTGAAAGGAGGGTGAGAGAGGGAGAGAGAGGAGAGGAGAGAGGGCGATGGGATAATTGAGAGGAGAGGTGAGAGGGTAGAGGGAAGAGAAGAGAGGAAAGGCATGGAAGTGGTAGACAGAGGGTAGAGAAGGAGAGAGGGTCTGGAAGCGGGAGAAAGATAGAGGAATCAGAGGGGGGGGAGGGAGGGGAAAGATGGTGAAGAGAAGGGGGAAATGGAGTAGAGAAATTGGAGTGGGAAAGAGAGGAGAAAAGGTGTGAGAGAGGGGGACAGAGGGAGGGAGAAGAGACAGGTTGGGTGAGTGGACAGATGCATGGCAGATGCAGTTTAATGTGGATAAATGTGAATTTATCCACCTTTGTAACAAAATAACAGGAAGGAGGATTATTGTCTAAATGGAGCCAAGTTGGGGAAAAGGGAAGTACAACGAGATCTGGGGGTCCTTGTTTATCAGTCAATGAAAATAAGCATGCAGGTACAGCAGGCAGTGAAGAACGCCAATGGCATGTTGGCCTTTATAACCATATAACCATATAACAATTACAGCACGGAAACAGGCCCTCTCGGCCCTTCCAGTCCGTGCCGACCATTTGTTTTCCCCTAGTCCCATCTACCTGCACTCAGACCATACCCCTCCATTCCCTTCACGTCCATATACCTATCCACTTTACTTTTAAATGTTAAAATCGATCCTGCCTCCACCACTTCTGCTGGAAGCTCATTCCACACAGCCACCACCCTCTGAGTAAAGAAGTTCCCCTCACGTTACCCCTAAACTTCTGTCCCTTAATTCTCATGTCATGCCCTCTTGTTTGAATCTTCCCTACCCTCAATGGGAAAAGCTTATCCACGTCAACTCTGTCTATCCCTTTCATCATTTTAAAGACCTCAATCAAGTCCCCCCTTAACCTTCTGCGCTCCAAAGAATAAAGACCTAACTTGTTCAACCTTTCTCTGTAACATAGTTGCTGGAACCCTGGCAACATTCTAGTAAATCTCCTCTGTACTCTCTCTATTTTGTTGACATCCTTCCTATAATTAGGCGACCAAAATTGTACACCATATTGTAACAAGAGGAGTTGAGTATAGGAGCAAAGAGGTCCTTCTGTAGTTGTACATGGCCCTAGTGAGACCACACCTGGAGTATTGTGTGCAGTTTTGGTTCCCTAATTTGAGGAAGGGCATTCCTGCTATTGAGGGAGTGCATCGTAGGTTAATTCCTGAGATGGCCGGACTGTCATATGCTGATAGAATGCAGTGGCTGGGCTTGTATACTCTTGAGTTTAGAAGGATGAGAGGGGATCTTATCGAAACATATAAGATTATTAACGGTTTGGACACGCTTGAGGTAGGAAACATGTTCACGATGTTGGGGGAGTCCACAACCAGGGGCCACAGTTTAAGATTAAGGAGTAAGCAATTAAGAATTGAGACGATAAACACTTTTTCACACAGAGAGTTGTGAGTGTGTAATTCTCTGCCTCAGAGGGCGGTGCAGACGTGTTCCCCGGATACTTTCCAGAGAGAGCAAGATAGGACTCTTAAAGATAGCGGAGTCAGCGGATATGGGGAGAAGACAGGAACGGTGTACTCATTGGGGATGATCACCCATGATCACATTGAATGGCTCGAAAGACCGAATGGCCTACTCCTGCACCAATTGTCCATTGTCTATGAGAGGGGGAGGAAAGGGAGTAGGAAAGGTGGAAGAGAAGGGAAGAAGAGGAGAAGAGAGGGAGGGGATAGAGAGGGGGAGATGAGAGAGAGGGGGAGATGGGGAGAGAGGAGGGGGAGGGGGAGAGTGAGAGGGAGAGGGGGAGAGAGGGGGGGGGAGAGGAGAGATGGGGAGAGAGAGGGCGAGAGGGAAAGACGGGTGAGAAAGGGGATGGAGCGGTGAGTGGAGAAACCATGGCGTTTACACACTTTGGCATAGAAACACAGAAACATAGAATATGGGTGCAGGAGGGGGCCATTTGGCCCTTTGAGGCAGCACTGCCATTCATAGCAATCATGGCTGATCATCCACAATCAGTAACCCGTGCCTACCTTACCCCTATATCCAATTATTCCGCAAGCCGCTGGAGTGCTATCTAACTATTTTAAATACATCCAGTGAATTGGTCTCCACTGCCTTCTCTGGCAGTGAATTCCACAAATTTACAACTATCTGCGCCATACGAGGAAAGGAAGCAAGTCACAGAGCTATAATAATAATAATGATAATATATTTTATTGTCATTACACATAAGTGCAACGAGATTTGGTTTGCAACTTCCATCCGATGTCATAACTTAAAGGACTAATAAAATTTAGGTTTAGATACCCCGAGAACATGGTTTGTGAAAAGAACATTAGAATAGTAAAAGTCAAAACAGTCTAAAGTGCAGATGTGTCTGTGCGACGTGACTATCCGAGGGAGAGAGTCCACGGGGGTGGGGGGCATTCAGCAGGGCCGGTTCCGAGCCGCTATAGCTCTGGGAATGAAGCTGTTCCTGAGTCTGGAGGTGCGGGCATAGAATGCCTTGTAACGTCTGCCGGAAGGGAATAGTTTGAACAGTCCATTACAAGGGTGAGAGGAGTCTTTACGGATAAAATAACATTTTACAGTAAATAGCCCAATTCTATCTGATCTGTGGACAGCAACTCCCAATGTGGAGTAGATTCTTATAACAATTGGCTCCAATGTGTGGTCAACACTCCCACCGTGTGGTAAGGCAGCGAACTGTAGGCCCGTCCAATATGTGGACAACACTCCCACCGTGTGGTGAAGCGGTAAACTGCAGGTCCTTCCAATGTGTGGACAACACTCCCACCGTAGGGGGAAACGGTGAACTACAGGCCCGTCATGAACAAAGTACTGGGTTTGAGAGTAGTTTTAGATTTAGAATAAATATGGAGATGTTTAGAGTAGACTTATGCCCCTGTCCCACTTAGGAAACTCGAACGGAAACCTCTGGAGACTTTGCGCCCCACCCAAGGGTTTTGGTCAGTCTCCCAAATGGTCAAAAGTGGTTTCCGCTTCTTTTATGTTCCGGCGATTAATTCAAACCACTTTCGACCATAGGGAGACTGACAAAAACCTCCAGGAACCACACGGAAACTTTGGGTGGGGCGCAAAGTCACCAAAGGTTTCCGTTCAGGTTTCTCAAGTGGAACAGGGGATAAGAGTGTGTTTTTCTGTTTTTGAGTAGCTTTAGAGTGGTGTTGTAGTATTCAGAGTGTTTTAGTCGTTGAAAGTGTTTTGAACTGTTTTGGAGTGATAAAAATTCTAAAAGTGAAGAAGTACAACGTCGCAGAGATGAGCGGGAAGCAGAAATATCGGGTAATGTTTAAAGAGCAACAGGAGATAGCTAAAAAAAAGGCAATACGGGGAGAAAAGATGAGGTACGAAGGTAAGGTAGCCAAGAATATAGAGGATTGTAAAAGTTTATTTACCTATGTGGAGAGGAAAAAAATAGTTAAGACCAAAGTTAGACATTTGAAGAGTTCAAGTTCAAGTGAGTTTATTGTCATGTGTCCCTGATAGGACAGGGAAATTCTTTCTTTGCTTTAGCACAACAGAACATAGTAGGCATTGACTACAAAACAGATTAGTGTGTCCATATACGATTATATACGTAAATACACACGTGAATAAGTAAACTGATGAAGTGCAAATAACAGACAATAGATTATTTATGTTCAGAGTTTTGTCCGAGCCAGGTTTAATAACCTGATGGCTGTGGGGAAGTAGCTATTCCTTAACCTGGTCGTTGCAGTCTTCAGGCTCTTGTACTTTCTACCTAAAGGCAGCAGGGAGATGAATGTGTGGCCAGGATGGTGTGGGCCCTTGATGATGCTGCCAGCCTTTTTGAGGCAGCGACTGCGATAAATCCCCTCGATGGAAGGAAGTTAGATGGACATGAGAAGTGTTTTTGTAGTCTTTTCCTCTCCAGAGCGCTCAAGTTGCCGTACCAAGCCATGATGCAACCGGTCAGCAAGCTCTCTACTGTGCGCCTGTGGAAGTTAGAGAGAGTCCTCCTTGCCAAACCAACTCTCCGTAATCTTCTCAGGAAGTAGAGGCACTGATGTGCTTTCTTGATAATTTCATCAGTGTTCTCGAACCAGGAAAGATCTTCAGAGATGTGCACACTCAGGAATTTGAAACTCTTAACCCTTTCAACCATCGACCCATTGATATAAACGGGACAGTGGGTCCCCATCCTTCGTCTTCCAAAGTCCACAATCAGTTCCTTAGTTTTGCTGGTGTTGAGGGCCAGGTTATTGTGTTGGCACCATATGGACAGTTGCTCGATCTCTCTTCTGTACTCCGACTCATCCCGATCAGTGATACGTCCTACAACAGTGGTGCTGTCAGCGAACTTGATGATGGAGCTCGCACCATGACCGGCTTCGCAGTCATGAGGATAAAGTGAGTACAGCAGGGGGCTGAGCACGCAGCCTTGAGGTGCCCCCGTGCTGACTGTTATCGAGTCTGACACATTTCCACCAATACGAACAGACTGTGATCTGTGAGTGAGGAAGTAGAGGATCCAATTGCAGAAGGATGCGCAGAGACCCAGATCTGCGAGTTTGGTAACCAGCTTGGAGGGGATGATAGTATTAAATGCCGAGCTGTAATCGATGAATAACATCCTGACATATGAGTTTTTGTTGTCCAAGTGGACCAGAGCGGAGTGGAAAGCCAGCGAGATCGCATCCACCGTTGATCTGTTGTGGGAGTAAGCGAACTGCAGTGGGTCCAGGTTTTTGTCGAGATAGGAGTTGATTTGCGCCATGATCAACCTCTCGAAGCACTTCATCACCACAGGCGTTAGTGCCACAGGTTGATGGTTATTGAGGCACGTCACCTTGCTCTTCTTGGGCACTGGTATAATTCATGCCCTTTTGAAGCAGGTGGGAACCCCAGACCTCAGAAGTGAGAGGTTGAAAATGTCCGTAAAAACTCCAGCCAGTTGGTCCGCACAGGTTTTTAGAACACGACCAGGTATACCATCAGGTCCTGGCGCTTTTCGAGGTTTCACCCCTCTGAAGGATTTCCTGATATCGGCCTCTGTGACTGAGACTGAAATACCATCACAGCGAATGGGGGCTCGGGAAGGCACATCGGTGTTCTCCCTACCAAAGCGTGCGTAAAAAGCATTGAGCTCATCAGGGAGTGTTGTTTCGCCGACATTCGAGCTGCCTGCTAATTTTGCCTTGGAGGAGGTGATTGCATTCAGGCCCCGCCACAGCTGCCGAGCATCTGTCTCATGCAGCTTGGAGCAGGACTCTCTTTTGGCCGTTTGATGGCCTTACCAAGGTCGTATCTGGACTTCTTGTAGAACACTATATCATCAGACATGAATGCCCGGTGTCTCGTTTTCAGAAGAGTGCGTATCTCAAAGTTAATCCAATGTTTCTGATTGGGAAACACATGGAGGGTTCTTGTGGGGATGCAGTCCTCCACACATTTCTTAATGAAGTCTGTAACGACTGTGGCGTATTCGTTCAAGTCCGTTGCCGAGTCTTGAACATTGCCCAGTCGACAGACTCCAAACAGTCCTGAAGTTGTTCCTCTGCACCCCCCCCCCCCCCCCCCCCCGACCAGCTCTGTGCTGTCCTCACCTCTGTGGGCGCGCTGTTTAATTGCTGCCTGTAGGCAGGAAGAAGCAGCACCACGGATGTCGGATTTACCGAAGTGTGGGCGAGGAATAGAACGATAGGCATTCTTTATGGTGGTGTAGCTGTGGTCGAGGGTGTTTAGTCCTCTGGTGCAGCAGGAGACATGTTGGTGGAAGTTGGGGAGTGATTTATTTAGGTTTGCCATATTGAAGTCCCCAGCAATGGTGGTAAATGCCTCGGGGTAAGACGTCTGGTGTCTGTTGACACCAGACATCTGGAGGAGCACTGGAAGAGCGTGCAGCTCCTCCAGTGCCAGACGGATGTCTGCCTGGGGTGGGATGTAGACCGCGGTCAGGATGATGGAGGTGAATTCCCTCGGAAGGTAGAAGGGACGGCACCTTACTGCCAGATGTTCCAGGTGCGGAGAGCAGGACTTGCACTGGACTGCCATGTCTGAGCACCACGCAGAGTTGACCATGAGGCAGACGCCCCCTCCTCTCCCTTTAGCAGATGCTAGTGTACGGTCCATACAGTAGATGGAGAACCCTTCAGGCTGGACCGCTGAGTCTGGGGAGCTGGGGGTGAGCCATGTCTCTGTCGAACAGAACACAGAGCATTCCCTCAGCTCCGTTTGATAAAGCAGTCCTGCCCTTAAGTCCCCCACTTTATTTTCAAGGGGCTGTACATTGGCCAGTAGGATAGTAGGGAGAGGGGGGTCGACGTCCCCTGCACTTCAGTCTGACCTGAAGTCCTGCCCGTCGGCCACGATCCGGACACAATGGAGGCTTTCCCTTTGTTTCCAGGTACTGAGTTTACTGTACCTGCTGTTTCTGCGGACCTGCGCGGGAACGGGGATTCCTTCACAGACTGGAAAAGGTTAATTTATTATGGGGAACAATGAACTGGCAGAAGAGTTGAACAGGTATTTTGGATCCGTCTTCGCTAAGGAAGACACAAACAACCTTCCCAATGTACTCGTGGCCAGAGGTTCTGGCGTGACGGAGGAACTGAAAAATATCCAAAGGACGCATGAAGTGTTGTGTAGACTGATGAGACTGAAGACTAATAAATCCCCAGGGCCTGATGGTCTGCGTCCCAGGGTACTTAAGGCAGTGGCGCTGGAAATCTTGGATGCATTGGTGCTCATTTTCCAATGTTCTATAGATCCAGGATCACTTCTGTGGATTGGAGGGTAGCTAATGTTATCCCACTTTTTAAGGAAGGCAGGAGAGAGAAAACAGGGAAGTATAGACCAGTTAGACTGACATTGGTGGTGGGGAAGATGCTGCAGCCAATTATAAAAGATGAGATAACGGCACATTTGGATAACAGTAACAGGATCGTTCTGAGTCAGAGAGAGGTTGGTGCAGGCTAGGACTCTATTCCTTGGAGCTCAGGAGCACGAGGGGTGATCTTAGAAAGCTGTATAGGAACATGAGAGGAATAGATCAGCTAGACGCAATGAGTCTCTTTCCCAGAGAAGGGGAATCTAGGACCAGTGGACATAGGTTTCAGGCGAGGAGGAAAATATTGTACTTTTTCACACAGGATGGTGGGTGGATGGGCCGAACTGCCGGAGGAGAAAAACAGACAGGTACATGGACATGACAGTCTTGGAGGTATGTGCGCCAAATTCGGGCAAGTGGGACTAGTGTAGTTGCGGCATGTTGGCCGGTGTGGGCAAGTTAGGCCCAAGAGCCTATTTCCACACTGTATGACTCTCCCCCTTCTCTCTCTAGCTCTCTCTCTCTCTCTCTCTCTCTCTCTCTCTCTCTCTCACTCACTCACTCACTCACTCACTCCAGTACCTCTTTAACCGCCCCCTCGTACCCTTTCTCTCCCCATCTCTATCACTCCACTCTCTCCCTCACCCTCCTCACCCCAACTCGCCCTCTCTCTTCTCCCCTCTCTATCACCGCTCTCTTCCCCTTTTCTTACCCCCTCTCTCCCCCCATCTCCCCCCCCTCTCCCCCTCTCTCCCCCTCTCTCCCCCCCTCCCTATCTCCTCCACTATATCCCCTCTCTGCCCCTCTCTCCCACTTACCCCCCTCTGTCTCTCCGCTCCCTCTCTCCCCACCCTCTCTCCCCTCTCCCCCAATTTCTCTCTCCTCCCTACCCCTCTCTCCCCTCTCCCTCTCCCCCTCCCCCCACCCTCTCCCCCCTCTCTCCTCTCTCCCCCTGGTTCTCTGCGCCTTCTCCCTCTCGCTCCCTATCTATCACCCAATTCTCTCCCCTCCGCTATCCACTATCTCCACTCTCCCCCTCCATCTCCCCTTCCCTCTCTGCCCCCCTCTTTCGCTTCCTCTCTATCCCCACCCCGTCTCTAACTGTTCACCCATCTCTCATCTCTCACTCTCTCCCCCCTCTCTCCATGCTCTTTCCCTTCTCCCACCCCCGCTTCTCACCCCTCGCCCCCCCCCCCCCCCCTCCCACATTGGGATACATTGTTATTGCTTTGGGAACTTTTGGGAATGTAATTACCGTTTTGGCTTTGGTTTCCGAACCGCGCCTTCGCTCTCTTTTCAACTATTTTTGGTGCTCAACCTGGCCGTTTCTTACATCCTCTACTGCGGCGGGCTCCAGCCAGTTACCGTGGCAACCCTCCTGCAATTCTGCTGGGAGCTGGGCCCAACGTCCTGCCAAGTCGTCGGCCTACTAATCTTTGTCGTAACTGCCGCCTCCTTTTTCAACCTGGCCATCCTTGCCGGGTGCCGCTACCTCATAATCTCACAGCCCAGACGTTTCTAGCATCTCACCTCGCGTAGAGGCCTCCCCTGGCTCCTGGCCGTGCCCTGGATTGGTTGTCTGGCCCTCTTTGGCCCTCAGTTTGACTGCTTGTTGTTCGTACCGCCCGTGTGTATGTAGCCGGGAGAGAAGACGAGGTCAACGTCTAACGACAGCCGTGACCTCCACCCTCTTTCTGCTCGGCCTCGGATCCATCGGCCTGTTCTACTACCTCATCCACCCGCGGCTCAGGCCGTATCCATGGCTTTGCAGGACGACCGAGGCCGTGTGGCAGCGGTAAACGAGCGGTGCGCACGTTTTCCCTGCGCCCGGCCTCGGACGATGTCTTAGCCTCCTCTCAGGCCACCGACGAGGTGAGTCTGTGCCCGGCGGAAGGCCAGGTCTTGGGTGCGCGCGAGAAGCAGGTCTCGGAGCAGCACAAACAGGCATCGGTCCGCTGGCAGAAGGTGTAGATGCAGAGGGAGGAGGATACGGGCCCAGCGTAGCGGGTTCGAGGCAGACCAGGCCCACATCCAGTGGGAAAAGGCTTCGAACGGTGCAGAAGAGGAACAGGCCCAATCGGACCAGAAGCAGGGCCCAACGGAATGAATCCAGGCCCTGGACCAACGGGAAAGTGCCTTGGGCCTGTCCGAAGAGAGAGGGACAAGGAAATGGCAGAAGAGGTACATAATTCCCTCATAATGGCGTCGTGGGTAGACAGGATGTGTTGTGGAGCGTAGGGATCTGGGAGCGCACGTACACAGATCCTGGAAAGTGGCATCACAGGTAGACACGGTGGTCAAGGAAGCTTTTGGCACATTGGCCTTGATCGGTCAAGATTATTCAGTGTAAAAGTTGGAAGGTCACGTTACAGTTGTACAAGACGTTGGTGAGCTGCACTTGGAGTATTGTGCTCAGTTTTGGTCGCCCTGCTCTAGGAAGGATGTTGTGGATCTGGAAAGGCCGGAGAGAAGATTTCCGAGGATGTTGCCAGGACTCGAGGGGCCTGACATACAGGGATGGTTGGGGCAGGCTAGGACTTTATTCCTTAGAGCGCAGGAGGATGTGGAGTGATCTTATGGAGATCTACAAAATCGTGAGAGGAACAGATTGGGCAGACGCACAGAGTCTCTTGCCCAGAGTACGGGAATGGAGGTCCAGAGGTCATGGGTCTAAGGTGAGGGAGGAACGATTTAATAGGAATCGGAGGGGCAACATTTCCAAACAGAGGGCAGTGGTTGTATGGAACAAGCTGCCGGAGCAGGTAGTTGAGGCAGAGACACTCACAACAAATTTTAAGAACAACTTGTTCTTAAAGGTTCCGGTGGCGCAGCGCGTCTGCTGCAGCGGGTTAGTTGTTTGGACTTTTTAGTTTTTTTTTAGCATGTCCAAAAGTATGTTTTAGTGTTTCTATGAATGTCTTCTGTGTGGAGCGGACCTTCCATCGTGAAGTGGGCGATCCCTCGCCAGGGGTCGCCGGATAAGAGCTCCGACCGCCGGCCTGTGACCTAGAACATCTTGAAGCCGCTGTCTCCGGTAAAGAGGTGACCAATTTGGAAGCTGCAGGCCGCGTGGTGTGCTCGACCTGCCCGACGTCGGCGTTCCGACCATCCCGACCAGAGGGCTTGAACATCGGGCAGTCCGTAGCGGCGACTACGGAGGGTCAGGACCCAGACCATGGGTGAACAAGGGAGGAGGAGGAGGAGGACTGTCTGAACTGAGTGAACTGAACTCATCCATTACAGTGAAGAATGCTGTGGTGGATGGCTATGTTGAATTTTGTTGTGTATTATGTCCTTTTATAATTGTAACGCTGCATGGCAAATTACATTTCACTGCACCTTACATGTGACAAATAAATCTGAACCTTTGAACATTTGGACAGGTGCATGGATAGGGCTGGGATGTCGACCAAACGCGGGCAGGTGGGACGAGTATAGATGGGACATGTTGTACGGTGAGGGCAAGTTGCGCCGAAGTGCCTGTTTCCACACTGTATGTTTCTCACCCCCTCTCTCGACCCCTTTCTCTCCACCTAGCTTTCTCGTCCCCTCACTCCACCCTCTCTCTCTCTCCCCTTCTCTCCCCTTCCCTCTCTCTCTCTCTCACCCCTCTTTCTCCCCCCTCGTTTTGTCGTCCTTCTCTTTGTCCCTGCCCCTCTCGTTCTTTCTCTCCCCCTCTCATTCCCCCCTCTCATTCCCCCCTCTCTCCCCCTCCTCTCACCCCCCACCCACCCCACCCCCATCACTACCCCTCCGCTCTCTCTCCATTCCCCCCCCCCCTTTATTCCCCTTTCTCTCTCATTCTATTTATTTCCATCCAGTTAGCAAAAGGGGAAGTTCAACGTCTATGAAAGTAAGCATGCAGGTAGAGCAGGCAGTGGAGAAAGCGAATGGCTTGTTGGCCTTTTTCACAAGAGGAATCGAATATAGGAGCAAAGAGGCCCTTCTGCAGTTGTACAGCGCCCTAGTGAGACCACACCTGGGGAATTGTGTGCAGTTTTGGTCCCCTAATTTGAGGAAGGACATTCTTGCTATTGAGGGAGTGCAGTGTAGGTTTACAAGGTTAATTCCCGGGATGGCGAGACTCTCATATGCTGAGAGAATGGAGCGGCTGGGCATGTATACTCTGGAGTTTAGAAGGATGAGAGGGGATCTTATTGAAACATATACGATTGTTAAGGGTTTGTCAGACGAGAGGCAGGAAACATGTTCCCGATGTTGGTGGAGTCCAGAATCAGAGGCCACAGTTTAAGAATAAGGGTTAAGCAATTTAGAACGGAGACGAGGAAACACTTTTTCTCACAGAGTTGTGAGTCTGCGGAATTCTCTGCCTCAGAAGGCGGTGGAGTCCGGTTCTCTGGATACTTTCATGAGAGAGCTAGATAGGGCTCTTAACGATAGCGGAAGCAGGGGATATGGGGAGAAGGCAGGAACGGGGTACTGATGGGCATGATCATCCATGATCACATCGAATGGCGTTGCTGGCTAGAAGGGCCGAATGGCCTACTCCTGCCATTGTCCTATTGTCTATTGTATATTGTCCCACTGTCTCTTCCCCTTTCTTCACCCCTATCTCTCGAATCCTCATTCATTCTCCTCTCCCCTTCCCTCTTTCTATCCCTCCCTCCCTCTTTCTGTTCTCCCTCTCCCCTCTTCCCCTTTCTCTCCCACTTGCTCTCTGCTCCCTTTCTCTCTTTTTCTTCCCCTCCCTCTCTCCCTTTTCTCTCTCCCGCTCTCTCTCCCGCTCTTTCTCTCCCCTCTTCCCTCCTTATTTTCCCTCTACCCTCTTCCCCCCTCTTTCTCTTCCTCTCTCCCCCCCATTTCTCTACCATCCCTCTTCCCCGCCCATTCATTCTTCTCTCCCCCTCCTCTCCCCCTCTCTCTCCCCTCTCTCTCTCTTTCCCCTCCATTTGTTTTCCACCTCCCCCTCCCTCCACTCTTCCTTTCTCTCTCCCCTCCCCCATTCTTTCCTCCCTCCCTCCCCGTGTCTATCCCTCCTACTTACTCCCTCTCTCTCTCTCCCATTGCTCTCCTTCCCCTATTCCCCCGCCCCCCTTTTTTTCTTTCTTCCCCTCCCTCTCTTTTCCCTCCATTTCTATTCCTTTCTCTATTTCGCCTCCATTTATTTCCCCCCTTTCTCTCTCACCCTTTCTTTCTCATCTCCATTTTTTCTCTGCTCCTTTCCTCGCTGTTTCTCCCGTCTTTCTCTCCCTCATACCCTTTACCCCTCCCCACCCACCCTACCTCTTTTTATTCCCTTTCTTCTCCTCTTTCCTCCACTATCTCTCCGTCCCTCCCTCCCTCACTCTCTTTCTGTCTTCACCACTTTCTCTCTCCCTCTATTTCCCCTTCTCTCTTTTTCCCCATGTTCATTATATTTCCGCTCCAACTCCCTCCCTCATTTTATCTCCCCTCCCTATTTATGTATCGTTCACCTCCCTCCATATTTGTCTATCTTTCACTCTCTGCCCCCTCCCAATCTCTCTCCCCTCCATCTCTCTCCCCTTTTCTCTCTCCCTCCCTATTACTCTTTCTTTCTATCTCCCATACTTACCTCTCTCTTCCACTCCCTCCCTCCCACTCTCCTCCCCCGCCCCCCACCCACGTTCCAGTCCATGGTAGTAGAGGCTTCGTCCTCCCCGCAGGCCCGACGTGTTGCAGTGGGCGACCTGGCGTGTTCTGGAGGTGATGGGATGTTCCGCCATGTTACAAGGATGTGTTTCTCCATGTGCCTAGTCTACGGCTTGTGCTACCCCCCCTTCTGGGTCCTCCACGTGGCCGACAAGAATAAATAGACTCCGGCCTTGCTGCACATGGTGGCCCGGAATCTGACCTGGTTCAATAGTTGCCTCAACCCGGTGCTCTACGTCTCTCCGCACCCACAGTTCAGGCCCACCTACCTCCATGCTCTCACCTCCGCCCTCTCCCCCCTCCTTCCCATACAAGGCCTGAGGCCTAGTCGCCCCCCAACACACAAGGCCTGAAGCCTGGGGCCTAGTCGCCCATCTCCACCCCACACGCCCCTATCCTCCCTCCTCGCTCCTCTCCACCTTCCTCGTCTAGTTGCCCCTCTCCTCCCAAACATAAGATCTGAAGCCTGGGGCCTAGTCGCCCCTGTCCTCCCCACACGCAAGGCCTGATGCCTGAGTCCTGACGCCTAGTCACCCCTCTGGCAAGGTATGAGGCCCAGGGTTTCGTCGCCGCTCACCTCAACTCACGTAAGGCTTGAAGCATGAGCCCTAGGTCCCAGGGGAGAGATGGGAGAGGGGGGAGTGAGGATAGAGGAAAAATAAGGAGGTAAGATGTGGAAGTGAGAAAAAGATAGGGGGGTTGGAGGAGAGTGAGTGGAGAGAGGGAATGGGGAGAGGAAGTGAGGAATGGAGAGGGAAGAGAAGGAAATGAAAGGTATGGAAGTGAGAAAGTGGGGGGAGAAGGATATAGGGTGTGGAAGCGAGAGAAAGATGGAGGGATGAGAGGGAGAGGGAGGGGAGATGGAATGGGGAAAGGGTAGAGAGGAAGGGGCAAGAGGGAGAGGGAGAGGTAGGAGAAAGAGAGGAAAGATGTGGCAGAAAAAGAGGAGGAACGGGAGAAGAGGGGGAGGTTATAAATGGAGAGAGAAGGGAGAGGGGAGGGAGTGGGAGGGGAGGGGGGAGGGGTAGAGAGGGAGTAGAGAGGGGGGAGAAGGGGGCGAGGGGGGCAGAGGAGCACCTGACAGTTGCCTCCACACCTCCCCTCCCTCTCTCCCCCTCTCTCGTCTCCTCTCCACCTCTCTCCTCTCCCCTATCCCCCTATCCCCTCTCCCATCTCCCCCTCTCTCCTCTGCCCTCCCCCCTCTCCCCGTATAAAGAAATACAGCACGGAAACAGGCCCTTCCCCACCGAGTCCACCAGTGATCCCCGCTCACTGGTATATTTGATCTATACAGCCGTCTTGAAATAAATGCTGGCCAGCATTGAGTTTGCTTTCTTTAGTACTCAATCGACTTGCAGATTAGCGTTTTTGGGAATCCTGCATCAATACTCGCAATTCCCATTTCTGGATTTCCATCCCATTTAGAAAATAATCTACGCCTTTATTCATACTACCAGAATGCATGACTCCACACGAATGAATATAATCCATCTGCCACCTCTCTGCTCACTCTCCAACATGTCTGAGTCCCTGCTATCTCGACACTAACTGCACCTCCACCTATTTTCGTATCATCCGCAAATTTTGCCACAAAGCCTGCAATCTCCTCGTCCAAATAATTAATATACAAAGTGAAGAGTAGCGGCCCCAGCATCGATCCCTATGGAACCCCACTAGTCACTGGCAGAAACCAGAGAAAAACAGTTTTATTGCCACTTCTTCTGCCATCCAGGATGGTCTTCTGCCATCCAGCCAACCTACGATCCATGCTGGTATCCGGAGCAGAAAGGTCAGGGGGAGGC
The DNA here is from genome assembly GCA_035221665.1 of Okamejei kenojei. Classification (NCBI taxonomy): domain Eukaryota; kingdom Metazoa; phylum Chordata; class Chondrichthyes; order Rajiformes; family Rajidae; genus Okamejei; species Okamejei kenojei. The sequence continues at coordinate 77,174 of JAVHYY010000270.1, read as the reverse complement.
GGGGGGGGGGGGGGTAGTATGGGGGAGAATGAGGAGGAGAAGGATAAACAGTGGGAGAAGGAGAAGGAGGGGGAAGGAGAGGGAATGAGGGGGAGGGGAGCGGTAGCATGAGGAGGTAGCACGAAGGCAGAGCAGGTAGGGATGAGACTTAGGCGGTGAGGCGGAGGGGGCTGACGAGGAGGAGGTGAAGAGTGGCTGCAGGGGGGAGTAGCAGTTGAGGCAGGTGGTGGGGTAGCAGGAGGGAGGGGCCAGAATGGGGGAGGCGGGGAGGCAGGATGGTGGAGGGCAGGAGGTTGGCGCAGGAGGGGGGAAACGGGAGAGCGGAGCAGGTGGGGGGCGGAGGAAGGATGTAGGAAGAGGAGTGGGGGAAGGATATCGGGTGGGGCAGTAGGGAAGAATAGTAGAGAGTGTGCATGAGCGGGGGCAGGGGTGGGGTAAGGTGGGGGAGTATGGAGGAAGCTGATGGTTGATCAGAATATAGAAGAAGGGGGGAGATTACAGGAGGACAAACGGAGAGAGAGAGAGGAGAGGGAGAGAACTGACTGAATAAAGACTGGATGCCAGATGGTAAAGTCACCTATTTATGTTCAAATCATCCGCGATGAGACAGGAAATATGGAATCGACAGGTGTTTATTGATTTCAGCAAATATGAGCAACCTGCACATCAACAATCTTTACAGGTTGTAAAGTTACACTGTAATAAAGTCATTTACGTTTCATTTATAGACGATAACCCAGTAACAGACATTGCTGTGTAAATGAACAGTTTGAACAATGCTGCTGTTGTCTCCATCAGCTGATGATGACGTCGCAGCCGGGATCCTGCAGGTTCAGTGGCGATTCCCCCGTCCCCCACTGGGGAAGCACCGGATATCCGGCACCAGCAGCGCCGCGAGTCCAGGTCACGTGACAGCAGGCAGGGCCGCCTGTGACGTCACCGCCCGTCCCGCCCGGGAACCATTATGGTTTAAACCCTGAGCGCGTTTAAATGGGAGGGCGGCCGTTTAAAGGGGAGGGCGGGAAATCGGCGAACTATATTCCGGTCCCCAGGGCGGTGACGTTCACACCCCGAGATGTTCACAGATCACACTCAGTTCGGGTCTGATTCCCCGCAGATTCTGCAGCTGGTTCTGTCCATCTGCACTGAACTTATTCCCCCACAACCTGAAACAAGTCCAGGAATAAAGAGGAAATAAACAGATTAAGCAACAGTGTCAATAACAGGGTCAGGGGTTAATATTACAACAACACTTACAGTACAAAATCACAGGAGAATCCCGCGGATCCCCTGATATTTTACCACGTTAGACATTAACATAAATACTTACCGGATCCGATCCAGTCTCGGGTGGGTCTCTATGAGGCGGCGGAGAGGGGGGACAGATCGGTCCGTGAGGGAATTGTATCCCAGGTTCAGCTCCGACAGTGAGTGGTTTGTACTCAGAGCGGAGACGAGATCCTCGACTCCAGAAACTGTGAGACCGACATTGTACATCCTGGAGATGAGAGAGAGTGAGGGTGAGGGACACAGAGTGACAGGAGACGGTGCAAATCCCCAGTGTTTATCAGCGACACAATTATTGATCATATTAATGTTCAGTGTCAGACACCCAGTGAGTGTAAACACAATCTCTCACAGTCTGGAACTTACCCCAGTATCTGTATTTTACAGTCTCGTTTCCTCAGAGCCACAGACATCAGTTTCACTCCGGAATCTCCCAGGTCATTGTCACCCAGTCTAAACAAAAACAGGCAGAGTAAGAAACTAACTGACACAAACCCCGTGTCAAATATAACTTCTTGCAAACGGATATTTCTGCAAGCACCTCAGCAAACTATTGAATACATCTCTGTGGTTGTGGTGTTTGGTGACTTTCACCATTATTTATTCTAATTCCCCAGCGACTGGGAAATGTTCCCCGTGTAGAGAACGACTGCGACGCGCGTGACCCGGGGTGGAGGGGACAGAGTCGACTACCGGCGACCCGGGGGGGGGGGGGGGATGGGCTCAACCACCGGCGTCCCGGGGAAGGGGTGAGAAAGGAGTCGATCACGGCCAACTCGGGGGAGGGTAAAATAGGAGGGGCGTTGTGCACATGGCCGGCCCCATGGAAGGTTTGCTGGTCGGAAGAACAAAATAAGTAAACAATTTTACCGTTCAGTGTTAGCGTCAAACGGACAGTTACCTCAAGTGCTGACACTTGTGCAGAGCCGGTTCCAGCCGCTGGAGACCTTCACACTGAATGCGGCAGTTATCCACATCGAGGTGTTTGATTGTATCACAGAACCTGACGACATGAGACAGGACCGCACAGTCAATCGGGGTCAGTCCCACTCCACCGAAAGAAAGTGTTTCCACAGATCCCAGTATCTGTTGAGCCAATGCACGATTCTGAGACTCAAATAGGTAGTGCAGCGTGTTCAGGAGCCTCCGTTTACCTGCCACACTCCTTGTGTTTACAACCTGGCGTTGAACCTCGCACTTCACCCAGTCAATCACTCGGCAGGTTGTTTCTTTATGAAATGGACCCAGAAACTCCTCCAGGACCCGAGATGACTGTGGAGAGGAGAGACCAGCGACAAAACGGAGAAATACATCAAATCGCCCATCTGTCGTGCTGTGGGCTTCAATGAGGAGTTTCATGATATCCTGGCGACATGGATTCAGGAATAGTGCGAGTGCGGCTACAAACTCTTGGATGGTGAGGTGTGGGAAGGTGTACACCACGTTGCGGGCTGCAGCCTCTCTCTCCAAAAGTTCCATCAGAAACCCGGACAGGAACTGGGAAGGCTGCAGATTGTATTTGATCAAATCTCCATCTGTGAACACGATGTTCTTCTTGGACACCCCAGTGAAGGCCATCTGACCAACCCTCAGTAACACCTCACGTGGGTTCTCAATCTCACGGCCATGGTTTTTCAGGATGTGGTAAATAAAGTAGCAATATAGCTGTGTGATGGTCTTGGGAACTTGCTGCGTGCCCCGCTGTGTTTGTGTGAAGAAGGGGCCCAGTGTCAGGCCGAGGATCCAGCAGTAGGAGGGGTTGTAGCTCATGGTGTACAGGATCTCGTTCTCCTCCACGTGTTTGAAAACAGCTGCTGCCACCGACTGATCTTCAAAATACCTGGTGAAATATTCCTTCCGTTCCTCACCAACTAATCCCAGGATTTCAGCCCAGACACTGATCTCTGCCTTTTCCAGTAAATGTAACGCAGTGGGGCGGGTGGTCACTAGCACTGAACACCCTGGGAGCAGCTTGTGCTGGATTAAACTGTACACAATGTCAGACACTTCACACCAACACTCGGGATCTGGGCACTGGTGCTTAGGTTCTGTGTCTCTCCGACTGTCAGCAAAATCGATTCTGCCCTTGAATTCATCCAAACCATCGAATATAAACAGCAATCCCTCTGGGTTCTTCCAGACCTCTCGCAGGATATTCCCGAAGTAAGGATACTGATCCAGAATTAGTTCCCTCAGGTTAGTTTTGTCTTTAATCGTGTTTAAATCCCGGAATTTGAAACTGAATACAAACTGGAATTGATGGAATATTTTATTTGTGGCCCAGTCATGAAGAATCTTTAGCACCATTGTTGTTTTTCCGATCCCCGGGATTCCGGCAACGGCAGACGAACTGCCAGATTTGGATTTTCTCGACGAAATGTTCTGGAATAACTGATCAGCTCGGATTTTTTCAAATTCTCCCCCGAGATGTTCCTCTCTCCACTCTTCATGGTCCCGACCTCTTGCCAGCAGCTCATGTTCCACCAGTGTCCGATCTCGAACAGTGGAGATGATTGTGAGCTCAGCGTATCGATCAAGCAGCTGCAAAACCTTAACCTTCTCCTTCATCAGGATCGTGTTCATCTTCAGTGTTTCTGTCTGTGCCTTTAGGGTCTCCCTGTGCTTCTGCTGAACATCTTTTTATCAGATGAGAAAAACAAGAGTTCCTGAAATTAGATTCCATGCCAAGAAAAGCACATTCACAGTATCCTAATAGAGTCACAGTGATACAGTGTGGAAACATTCCTTTCGGCACAACTTGCCCACACCGGCCAACAATGTCCCAGCTACACTAGCCCCACTTGCGTGCGATTGGACCATATCCGTCCAAACCTGTCTTATCCGTGCAGCTGTCTTAACTGTTTCTTAAACGATGGGTTAGTCCCAGCGTCAACTATTTCCTCTGGCAGCCTATTCCATATACCCACCACCTTTTGTGTGAAAAAGCTACCCCTCGGATTTCTATTAAATCGTGTCCCCGTCACATTGAACCTATCCCTCTTGTCCGCGATTCCCCTACTCTGGGCAAGAGACTCTGTGCATCTAACCGATCTATTCCTCGCATGATTTTGTACCCCTCCATAAGGTCACACCTCATCCTCCTGCGCCCCATGGAATAGAGACCAGCGTACCCAACCTTCTCCTTTAGCTCACACCCTCTAGTGCTGGCAACATCCTCGTAAATCTTTTCTGAACCCTTCCAAGCTTGACAATATCTTTCCTTATAACATAGTGCCCAGAACTGAACATATTAGTCCAATTGCGGTCTCACCAACGCCTGATACAACTGCAACATGACCTCCAAACTTCTATACTCAATACTCTGACTGATGAAGGCTAGGACCAATAGTCTTTTTGACCACCTTATCTAACGGCAACCCGACCTTCAACGTACCATGTACCTGAAGTCCTACATCTCTCTGCTCTACAACAGAGGCCTACCATTTACTGTGTAGGTCCTGCCTTGGTTCGATGTCCCAAAATGCAATACCTCACACTTCTCTGTATTAAATGCCATCAAGCATTCCTCCGCCCACGAGGCCAATCGATCCAGATCCTGCTGCAATCTTGCACAACCATCTTTACCATCTGCAAAACCACTCACTTTTGAGTCATCAGCAAACTTGTAAACTTGCCCTGTGTATAAATATAGAAGCACAGAAAATTGGTGCAGGAGGAGGCCATTTGGCCCTTCGAGCCAGCACGGCCATTTATTGTGATCATGGCTGATCACCCGCAATCAATTACCCCGCCTGCCTTCTCTCCATGTCCCTTGGTTCCGATATCTCCTAGAGATCTATCTAACTTTCTTTTAAATTCATCCAGTGAATTGGCCTCTACTGCCTTCTGTGGCAGACAATTCCACAAATTCACAACTCTCTGGGTGATTTTTTCTCATCTCAGTTTTAAATGGCCTCGTTGCGGACACGGAGCTGACCGTCAAAGAACGAGGCAGGATGCGAAGTTTGTCCAAACACGAAATATTTTATAGCTACTATAAGTCTCATAACTCACCAGCACGTGAGCGCACGATTATCACCAATCTTTCCGCATATGATAGTCCCGCCATCCCGGGGATTAACCTTGTGAACCTATGCCGCACTGCCTCAAATTAGGAGACCAAAACTGCACACAATATTCCAGACGTGGTCTCACCGGGGCCCTGTACAACTACGGAATGAGCTCTTTACTCATATACTCAAATGTTCTCGTTGTGGAGGGAGGACAGGCTAGATGCAGGATAAATGTTCCCAATTTTGGGGGATTCCAGAACCAGGGGCCACAGTTTATGATTAAAGGGGAGACCATTTAAAACTGAGATGAGAAAACACTTTCTCACCCAGAGAGTTGTGAATTTGTGGAATTTTCTGCCACAGAAGGCAGTGGAGGCCAATTCGCTAGATTTATTTAAAAGATAGTTAGTTAGAGCTCTAGGGGCTAGCGGAATCAACGGATAAGGGGAGGAGGCAGGCACGGATTACTGATCGTGGATGATCAGCCATTATCACAATGAATGGCGCTGCTGGCTCGTAGGACAAATGGCCTCCTCCTGCACCTACGTGCTATGTTTCTATGTCATTCGCTTCCTTCACTGTCTGCTGTACCTGCATGTTTACTTTCAATGACTGTTGTATGAGGACACCCAGATCTTGTTGCAACACCAAGGGCTCGTTTCAACTTCCAGGTCTCGTAACTTCTCATCCAAATCATTGTTGTAGATTACAGACAGTAACGGGTCCAGTACCGAACCCTGAGGCACACCACTAGTCACAGGCCTCCAGTCCGAGAAGCAACCTTCCACCATCACCCTCTGCTTCCTTCCATGGAGCCAATTTGCTATCCTTTCAGCTATCTCTCCTTGGATCCCAGGCGAATCTAACCTTCCAGAGTAGCCTTCCATGCGGAACCATGTCGAATTCCTTACTGAAATTAATGTACACATCATCTGCAGCTCTGCCCTCATCGACCGCTTTGGTCACGTCTTCAAAAATATCCATCAGATTTGTGAGACACGACCGCCCACGTACAAAACCGACAGGTCCACTCTCTCTCTCTAGTTACCCTTTTCCTCCTTATGTAATTTGGGATTGTCCTTAATGCAACCCGCCAGCTATCTACTGGCCCCTTTTATTTATTTTTTATTGTTTTATTTATTGATGTGTGTATATATTTATACAATGGTATATGGACACACTGATATGTTCTGTATTTATGCCTTCTATATTCTGTTGTGCTGAAGCAATGCAAGAATTTCATTGTCCTATCGGGGACACATGACAATAAACTCTTGAATCTTTTAGCCCTCCTGGTCTCCCTTTTCGGTGTACTCCTTAGTTCCCGAAACTCCTGCAAAGATGCACTTGATCCCGGCCGCCGACAACTTCTTGTATTTGACCAACGCCTCAATTTCCCTCATCAGTCAAGCTTCCTTGCGCTTGCCTGCTTTACCCTTCACTCTAAAGGGGACGTACTGTACATATCCTGAGTTTTCGTCAGCACACTTTTGAAAACATCCCCCTCGGCCGATGTTCCTCTCCGCTCGAATAACCTGCTGCAGTCAACTTGAGCGAGACCTTCTCTCATACTCAAAGTTGGCCTTTCCGCAGTTGAGAAGTTTAACACTTGAACCCTCTCCGTCCCGATCCATACTATATTAAACCTAGTCGAACTGTGGTCACTGGTCCCATAAGCTCCTCCGCAAACACTTCATTAACTTGTCCTTCCCAATTTACCAATAATATATCTAACGTTGCCTTCTCACGTGTGGGGGTCTCTACATGCTGCTTGAGAAAAGTATCCTGAGCACTTTTGAGGAATTGCTCCTCATTGCAACTCTTCACACTATGATTCACCCAGCCTACATTGGGAAAGTTAAAATCTCCTACTGCAACATCCTTATTTGACCAGCAGCTGTCTGCAATCTCTTCGCACATATATTCTTCTAATTCCCGTTGAGTATTCGGCGGTCTGTAGTACACCCCGAACAAGGTGATCATCCTTTTATTATTCCTCAGCTCTTCCCATATAGCCTTAATAAATGACGCTCCCTCCTCTTTTTCCCCTCAGCCCTGTCTCTCCTGAAGCTCATGTACCCCGAAATATTGAGCTGCCAGTCCTGGCCCTTCCTTAACCAGGTTTCAGTCATGGCTACAACGTCCCAGTCGCTCGTACCTATCCACGCCCCAAACCCATCCGCCTTACCCGTCAGGCCCCTTGCATAAAAATACGCGTGGTTTAAACCAATCCCCCTTCCTCGCTCTCCGCCCTTCACCTGCCTATTCTATCAACTAACCTTTCCCACACCACCCTCCGTACGAACGTCTAGCCTGTTACTTGCCTCTGTCCTGCAGGAGATCCCACCCCACTGCCAATCTAACTTAAACCCTCTCGAGATGCATTAGCAAATCTGCCCGCTTGGATGTTGGTCCCCCTCAATTTAAGGTGTAACCCGACCCTTTTGTTCACGTCACCCCTGCCCCAGAAGAGATCCCAATGATCCAGAAATCTAAAACCCTGCACCAATTCCCCAACCACACATTTATTTCCCCTCTCTCCATATTCTGCCCTTCACTAGCAGGAGTTATTAGAAGCAATCCTGAGTATTTGAAGCAATACCCCACAGGTCATTCTTTTAGTCTTCTACCCAATACCGTAAACTTGTGTTGCAGAACCACCTTCCGCTTCCTACCTCTGTCGTTTGTGCCGATATGCACAACAACCTCTGGCCGCTATGCCTCACTCTTGAGGATGCCGTATGGCTGCTCCGAGACGTCCTGAACGCTGGCATAAGGGAGGCAACACACCGTCCTGAAGTCTCGCCTGCTGCCGCAGAATCTCCTGTCCACACTTCTGACTATTGAGTCACCCACATTACGCTTAACGATTACGATGAATATTACGCTTATTAGTTGCCTGTGTTATTGATTATACATTATTTGATTGTTATTGTGTTCACTGGTCGACTATGCAGAACAAAATTGGAAAAATAATATTTGGACAGGTATATGGATTGGAAAGGTTTGGAGGGTATTGGGCAATCGCGACTTGTCAGGAGAGGTTAAATGGGGTATTTTGGGTGGTATGGACAAATTAGACCTCAGATTTATGATAGCATAAATCTATCACTACAACTCTCAATTAAAGAATATGCAAAGCATGAATAAAATAGTTTCGCTGAAAGCGAATGGTGCGAGTTATTCTGGCGTGCCGTCATTCATTAATTAGTGTACTTCCAATATTTAAGACTATCATGGACCGGTGTCTCCATAATCGCAAAGGGCTGCAGAATAGCCAGGGTTGTTCCTTTGTTTAAGGAAGAAAGTGGAGATTTACCTGGGAATTATAGGCCGGTGAACCTCGTCAATGGCCTATGCTCCCAAGAGGAGCAAAGGGCTTAAGAAGAAGAACAACCTCGTCAGTGGTTGGGAAGCCTTTGGAGAGGGTTCTTTGAAATATGATTTGCTCGCACATGGAATAGAATAGGACAATTGGGGTAAGTCACCGCGACTTTGTACACAACTGGTTATGTCATATGAATGACTGAGTATTTGCAAATGTGATGTAGGTGATCGATGAGGGAAGGGCAGGGATGTTTTCTACATGGACTTTTGAAAGACATGGAATAAATCCCGTCATGGTAGGCTGATCCGGAAGATTAAGATACATGCGATGTGGTAATTCATGGTAAGTTGCTTGGTTTGATTCAGAACTCACAGTGTGTTGGAAGAGGGTTATTCTGGCTTGATGTCTGAGACTGATGGAGTCCGTAATGGTCTGTATTCATAACTATACTGTTTATGATATACGAAAATGACTTGGACGTAAATATAGATGGGTTAGTTAATAAATTTGCAGACGCAACCAAAATTGGTGGAATTGCGGAGAGTTATGGCGGTTGTCAAAGTATTAGCGGGATTTAGATTAGTTACTAAAATAGTCAGAGAAATGGCAGGTGGAATTAAACACAAAGGGCAAGTGTAATTCATTGCACTTTGAGATAGCGAAAGGTATGAAGTTATGGCAATGCCCTCAACAGCATTGATGCGCAGGAGGATCGTCGTGGGGCAAAGCCATAACCCCTGAAAGTGCCGATAGTAGATAGAGTGGTAAATAAAGGATATGGTATGCGTTCTCAGTATGACAATCATGAATTCATGCTGCAGCTTTTCAGGACAAAAAGGAAAGTACTGGAGTAACTCAGGGCCGGGCTCAACCCTGGAGAACATGGGAGACCAGCTGCCTCACAGTGCCAGAGACCCGGGTTTGATCCTAACCTGGGGTGCTGCCTGTGTGGAGTTTGGACCTTCTCTCTGTTACCGCGTGGGTTATTTCTGAACCCTTCACATACCCCCCACATCGCAAAGACGTTGATTAATTGGACCTCAGTAAATTCTCCCTAACCTGCAAGAGGTCGATATAAAGATGGGATAAAATAGGAACGGCAGATCGATGGACAAGTATACACGGTTGGCGAGAACATGTAATTGAATACCTTTCAGAAGAGATGTTTTCAAGGAAGTCTTCATGGTTTTGAACGATTGGATCAGATCAGAACCTGTTGGAATCATTTCATGGGATGAGTCTGAGTTGCATTTTGACGAAATGGACGACAAACTCCGTATAGAAAATGAATGTTCTGTACCTTCTTCCCCCATTGCGTTCAGCAATTCCCCCAATTTGGGGAGCAGGTGGTGCATTTTCATGAAGCATTTCCATATCAGTTTACGGACCCGGGGCTCTTTCTCCGTTACCAGGTTGAGAAGCGTGGAACTGGCCGCACGGCGTCCTCCTTTCGTGCGTTTGATGACTTGCTGTGAAGATCCGTAGAGACAAGCAGATATAGAGCTGTACAACACGGAAACGGAATCCTCGGCAAAATATGTCGATGGATTTACTGGAGACACGGTGCTTTAAGTGATAGAGTGATAGAGCAGTATACAACAGGAAGACAGGCCATTCAGCCCACATTGTCCATGCCAACAAATTTGCAAATGTAAGCTTGGGCCACGTGTCTACATTTGGCTCGTAGCTGGGAAAGCCCTTCTTCTCCACAAATCTGTCTAAATGTATTTTGAAATCCCTCTTGTTATCCACTTTTCCAGCTTTCTCGGGCATTGCGTTCCAGAAATGGACTGCTCACCAATATTACCTGTTGTCCCCAGATCCCAACTAACCCCCCCCCTCAAGCCCGCACCCTACATTTTGGGAACATTTATCCTGGGAAAAAAACTGTGAGCGTTCACTTTATCCTGGCATCTCTTTATCTTGCGCACTGACTCAGTAAGGTCACCCCCAGCCTCTACCGCACCAAAGAAAAGGTATCCCAGCTGATTTATCCTCTCCATATAACACAGAACCGTAGGCTCGGGCATCCTGGTTAATCTACCTGCACCCGTTCCAAATGAAGGACGTTTAATTAAGAAGATAATGTGAAGGAGCGGGACAGATTCACGTCAAATGAGAAAGCGAGGAAGTGTTCAAGGATTGGTCGCCCGGGCATGTGGACCAGCAAATGCAGTGGCCGGCTGGATCTTCATAATTGTGAAAATTACAGTCCCTCCCAGACATGGGTGTTAGGATTGACGACAATCTCATGGAGTATCAATGAGACCACATTTCTCTGCCTTTCACTGTTCAAAATGACCTCTCAAGCCACTCTGAAACACAATGCGGGCGCGTGATGTATGGGGAGCAGGAAGTTCTGTACCATTCGACTTCATCAATTAAAATTGGAGGAAAAAACTGCATCTGATGGTTTATGCCGAAGATAGACACAACATGCTGGAGAATCTCAGTGGATCAGGCAGCATCTCTGGAGAAAATGCACGGGAATATCTGCTTCCCTCTCGCCTGACTTTCAACCTGAAGAAGGGTCTCAACCCGGAACCATCTATTACTTTCCTCCAGAAATATCCTGCCCGACCCGGTAAGTTGCTCAGGCATTTTGCTTCTTTCATCGATTAAAACACATGCATCCCTCACCGCCGCAATGCAAAAGAAAATGCATCGTATTTAATCAAATAAAACAAAGCGCCGAAAGAACACGTCGGGTCGGGCAGCAGCTATCAAGGCACAAGGACAGATGGCATTTTGGTGTGAAACCCTTCTTAACATTCTGACCCTAGGCGTCGTATGTAAATTTCCTCCTGAAATGGAAAGATTTTGTCTATGAACCCGGTAAACAACAATGCTAAAAGCTATATTCTACACTGTGTATACCCCCCCCCCCCCCCCCCCCCCCCCGCTCTAAGTATTGCACTTGTGTTTTTCAATTGTGTTTGTATATATTATGATTAAGAAGGAACTGCAGATGCTGGAAAAATCAAAGGTAGACAAAAATGCTGGAGGAACTCAGCGGGTGAGGCAGCATCTATGCAGAGAAGGAATAGGCGTCCTTTCGGTTGAGACCCTTCTGCAGACTGAAGAAGGATCTCGAACCGAAACGTCGCCTAATTCTTCTCTACTTAGATGCTGCCTCACCCGCTGAGTTCCTCCAGCATTTCAATTTTTGTCTACCTTAATATATATTATGTGATCTGATTGGATAGCATGCATAACCAAGCTTTTCATTATGCTCGATACACGCAGCATCAAAACACTTAAGCTTGATCCGAATTATAATTAGTGGATGCTGTCTGATGACAGGGAACCTTCAGTATTTTATTTTCTGGCCGTTATTTCTTGTGCCTTCATCGATATTAATACCACCCGGTGGCGCTTCGAAGGCAGTCTCGCCTGCCTTTCCTGTCCTTTTCGGGGTTTTATTGTTCATTTTAGTGTGTTTGAAAAGTATGTGTGAATGTTCTCTGGTTTGTTTTTTGCGGGGGGAGAGCGAGAGGATCGGGAGAAACTTTTTGTAATCTGACCTTGCCGGAGATGCGATTATTTTCTGGATCGTATCTCCGGTCGCTTCGCGGACTAACATCGTGGAGATGGAGGCCTTGCTCTGGACGGTACCCGGGCGTGGCGCCGACAGACAAGAAGCCGAAGCAAAGAAGTCGAAGCCGAAGAACGGAATGGAAGCGAGCCAACACGCCAATAAACCGAAAGAGTCCGAAGACGAAACGCCTACTATCCGAAAGGATGGGATGCCTAAATGCAAACTAACTGAAAGGGCGAGATGCCTACATCCGAAGGAACCGAAAAGGTGCGTCGCCTAAAAGCAAACTTACCGAATGGCCGCTCTGTCGAAATGGCACCTACCCGAAAGGCGACGTCGCCTATAGGCCATAGGACCGACTGCCGCTCAACAGAAAAGTCCAATAACGGACTTGACGTTGCCGGGGGCGGGACTTGTTAGCGATTGGTCCAGACTCCCGCGTGCATGACATCACTGTGAAGGCATGAACATTGTCCCAAAACCTCCGCTCCTCCCGACCCGCAGCCCGCGGAGGGTGGCCGTGGGAGAGTGGGGGCTGTCCCGAGCGATGCACACCTTCGGCCGCTTTCAACTTGGTGCTTGGGTTCAGATTGCCCAGTCACCTATGGCTTGTGAGGGTAAAGGAACTCCATGTGCTCTAGCTATGCACACTGACCTATTTTGTGGGACCTTGTCAAAGGCATTTTGAAAGTCCAGATACACCACATCCACTGGCTCTCCCTTATCCATTCTATTTGTTACATCCTCAAAAATAGCCGGAAGAGTAGTCAAGCGTGATGTCCGCTAAATAAATCCATGCTGACTTTAACCGGTCCTATCACTGCTTTCCAAATGCGCTGCTATTACATCTTTAAAAAGTGCATTAAGCTTCTTCACCACTACCGATGTCAGGCTAACAGATCTATAATTCCCTGTTTCCTCTTTCTTTCATTTGTTAAAAAAAAGTGGAGTTACATTAGCTACCCTCCAGTCCACAGGAACTGATACAGAGTCTGTTTCCTAGCGAATAATGATTTATTTCGGTTCCTCCCCCAACAAGATACCCGGTCCCCTAGTATTTCTAGGAGATTGTTTGTGTCTTCCTCACTGAAGATATAATGGAAGTACTGGTTTAAATGCTCTGCCATTTCCTTGTTTCCATTATATATTCACCTGTTTCTGACTGTAATGGACCCAATTTGTCTTCACAACTCTTTTCCTCTTCACATATCTATAGAAGATTTACAGTCGGGTTTATATTCCCCGCAAGCTTTCTTTCATATTCTATTTACTCCCCTCTTAATTAACCGCTTTGCCCTCCTCTGTTGACTTGTAAACTTCGCAAAGTCCTCTGGTTTGCTGCATTCTCGGGACAATTTAATGCCTCTTCCTTGGATGTAACACTATCCCCAATTTCCTCGTTCCCTCCACATATTGGCTGAGAAAACCATCCCGATATACTCCAATACATCCTCCTCCTCTGTGTTGTTACCAATTTGGTTAGGCCAATGTATATGTAGATTAAATTCCCTATGTTAACTGTTATACCTTTGCTACACGCATCCCCAATTTCCTGTCTGATGCTGTGCAGAACCTCACTACTGCTGTTTGGTGGTCTGTAATCCAACAGGCGTTTCCTGCCTTCTGCCCTTGGCCATTCACAGTTCTACCCATACGCATTATTCAGCATCCAGGCTAATGTCTCTCCTTACCATTGCATTAATATCGTCTTTAACCATCATTACTATCCCACCTCATATTCCGTTCTGTCTTTCCTTCCTGATGATTGAATATTGAGATGGTCGATAGCTTCAGATTCTTAGGAATAAATATCACCAGCGATTTGTCCAGGACCAGAGACTTCGAGACAATGCACACGAAAGCCCACCAGCACTTCCACTTTCTTAGAAAGCTTAGGAAGTTGGGCGTGTCCCCAACCAACCTCGCCAACTTCTACAGGAGCGTTTTGGAAAGCATTTTATCGGGATGCAGCACAGTATGTTTTGCGAACTGCTCCATCCAAGGCTGCAAGACATTGCAGAGTTACAAGGTTCTTAATCTCCTTCCTGTGCTCCGCCTTGTCATTATTTGATATCCGGTCCACTCAACCGTCAGAATAACAAAAGACCATTCTCACCGCAATCATTTCCTCTTCTCACCTCTCACATCAGGAAAAAGGTACAGAAGTGAGAACCTCCAGATTCAGGGAGTTGCTTCCCAGCTATGATCAGGCAACCCAACCGTCCTCTCACCAGGCCGAGTGCGATCCCGACTGTTTATCTACCTCAATGGGGACCTTTGAACTATCTTTAATTTGACTTGATGGAACTTTATTTTGCAATCAATGTTGTAACCTTAATCCTTTAACCAAGACATTGCGAACGGCTTGATTGTAACAATGAATTGTCATTTATAGAAACATATAGAAACATACAAATTAGGTGCAGGAGCAGGCCATTCGGCCGTTCGAGCCTGCACCGCCATTCAATATGATCATGGCTGATCATCCAACTCAGTATCCTGTACCTGCCTTCTCTCCATACCCCCGATCCCTTCAGCCACAAGGGCCACATCCAACTCCCTCTTAAATATGGCCAACGAACTGGTGCAACTACCTTCTGTGGCAGAGAATTCCACAGATTCACCACTCTCTGTGTGAAAAACGATTTTCTCATCTCGGTTCTAAAAGACTTCCCCATTATCCTTAAACTGTGACCCCTTGTCCTGGACTTCCCCAACATCGGGAACAATCTTCCTGCATCTAGCTTGTCCAACCCCTTAAGAATTTTGTAAGTCTCTATGAGATCACCCCTCAATCTTCTAAATTCCAGCGAGTACAAGCCGAGTCTATCCAGTCTTTCTTCATATGAAGTCGTGCCATCCCCAGGAATCAGTCTGGTGAACCTTGTCTGTGCTCACTCTATGGCTAAGAATGTCTTCCTCAGATTAGGAGACCAAAACTGTACGCAATATACTCCAGGTGTGGCCTCACCAAGAACCTGTACATACTGCAGTAGAACCTCCCTGCCCTTGTAAACTGAAATCCTTTTGCTATGAATGCCAACATACCATTCGCTTTCTTCACAGCCTGCTGCACCTGCATGCCTACTTTCAATGACTGGTGTACCATGACACCCAGGTCTCGCTGCATCTCCCCTTTTCCTAATCGGTTACCATTCAAATAATAGTCTACCTTCCTGTTTTTGCCACCAAAGTGGATAACCTCACATTTTTACCACATTATATGCATCTGCCATGCATTTGACCACTAACCCAGTCTATCCAAGTCATCCTGCAGCCTCCTAGCATCCTCCTCACAACTAGCACTGCCCCCCAGCTTCGTGTCATTCGCAAACTTCGAGATGTTGCATTTAATTCCCTCGTCCAAATCATTAATGTATATTGTAAATAGCTGGGGTCCCAGCGCTGAGCCTTGCGGCACCCCACTAGTAACTGCCTGCCATCCTGAAAAGGACCCGTTCACTCCTACTCTTTGCTTCCTGTCTTCCAGCCAGTTCTCTATCCATAAAAATACTGAACCACCAATACCGTGTGCTTTAAGTTTGTATACCATTCTCTTGTGTGGGACCTTGTCGAAAGCCTTCTGAAAGTCCAGATATAACACATCCACTGCTTCACCCTTATCCACTCTACTAGTTACATCCTCAAAAAATTCAATAAGATTCGTCAGACATGATTTACCCTTCATAAATCCATGCTGACTTTGTCCAATGATTTCACCACTTTCCAAATGCGCTGCTATCCCATCTTTAATAACTGACTCTAGCAGTTTCCCCACTACCGATGTTAGACTAACTGGTCTGTAATTCCCCGTTTTCTCTCTCCCTCCCTTTTTAAAACGTGGGGTAACATTAGCTACCCTCCAATCCTCAGGAACTACTCCAGAATCTAAAGAGTTTTGAAAAATTATCACTAAGGCATCTGCTATTTCTGGGGCTACTTCCGTAAGTACCCTGGGATGCAGCCTATCTGGCCCTGGAGATTTATCGGCCTTTAACCCATTCAATTTACCTAACACCACTTTCCGGCTAAACTGGATTTCACTCATTTCCTCCATCTCATTTGACCCGCAATCCCCTGCTATTTCCGGCAAATTATTTATGTCTTCCTTAGTGAAGACAGAACCAAAGTTCACCCGTTTCTGACTGCAAGGGACCTCACCACATGTTATCTCACCAGATAGCATGCAACAAAAAGCTTTTCATTCTACCTCGGTACACGTGACAACAATAAACAAAGCTCTTCTAAGACTCGTTGAAAAAATGCTATTTGAAGGTCCCGTTAACGCCACAGATTCCCCTCTAATTCTAAATTGTCCCTACCGGAAACGTCGTCTATCTGTTTTCTTCCACCGATGTTGCCAGGCCGACGGAGTTCGTCCAGCACTTTGTTTTGTTGCTTGATTGCAACATCCACAGTTCCCAGTATTACCCTCCATGAACTCTGCGAATCTTCAAACAACTCAAATAGAGTTGTCAGACGTGATTTGCCTTCCTTCAAGCATGTTTCCTTGGTTTCACTTTGCTTTCCCAAATGATTATATATTACTTCTTGGATTACTGAGCCTTCCATCTTGCAAACAATAGATGTTAATGAAAATTGCCTCGTGGTTGATGTAAGACATTCTGAAAATTATGGGCAAGTTCGTAACACGTATAACCCAAGAGTTGCATAATAAGGAAGCATGTAGGGAAATGCCAACATCTTGAAGGTAACTTAGACTTTATACTGGGGGAAAAATATTACAGATTTAGAAAGTTAGTTTGCAAGGCATAGCTGGCTGAAGTAAAGACAAACATAGAATTTTGTAAACCAGGCTGAGACCAATAAGACTGACCAGGGAATAACGGAAGGCCTTTATTGTGTCATTTTGTCAGAATATTTCAAGTTACAAGGACAGACATTTATAAATGACTCTGGGAAAAAGGAAATATACAAGACTGCAAAGAGAAGTTGATCACCTAATAATTATCGCAAAAATGTAAAATCCACACATAACTATTGTGTCACGATGGTTGCAAATGCTGCAAGCGAAGTGAATTATTGAAACGCTTTTGGTTCTCTCAGAGTGTTTTCCACCACATCCTGAATATAATGATTTGTTTGAGCAACTCATCACCGTTGTATGGGATATTCTTGGTGACTGCCGCTTAGTGAGTTATATTACAGAGAACGGTGCAGCACAAGAATGGACACTTCGGCCAACAATATGGGTGGATCAAAACATTTGATTATCAGCGCAAGTGACCTAGTCACCCATTCCTCTTCCTACCTTGTACTCTTGTTCACTGAAATATCTCTTGTATGCTAGAACGAAGACGACACTCTCCACCGCCTCTTGAATCGCCTCTTCCAGCCTCTCGCGGTAATGATTTGTTAATTCGAGCAGCTGCAAATCATCACAACATTCTAGGAGCTCCGTCGTGGAAGACATTGGTCGAGCTGTGATGAATAAAAATAATGGAATTATCAAATGAGTCTATTTTCATCCACCGATAGCTGCACTTGGAGTGTCACCATCCCACTCTGCTAAAAGGCGGACAACATGTCGGAGATGAGGTGCTCTGCTCAGCTGGTAGCTGTCCGGCAACGCGCAGCTGTCTATCCTAACACTGCATGGAGGGAGACCCGCCGGCGTTCCTGATTATGGTCCCCAGACCGACGTTGTAACTCCTTCTCGCTACCTTATTCCCTGCGGCATCTAAACAATGCGGTAAGTCACAACAATTGTCACTCGCCCACTGTTCAATCCCACGTGTGCTCGCACTTTTTTGATCCTGGATGGACACGATATCGACACGTTTTGATAAACACACCGTTACGATAATAAACTCGATTTATTCTTACACTTTAGCTTTTGGTTTGAAGTACAGAAGTCAGCAACACAACATGGAAACAGGCCCATCCGCCCACCGAGTCCACGCCGATCATCAATCGATCTCCCGTTCACATTAGTTCTATGTTTTCTCGCATTCTACATTTTAGGACAAATTCATCGAGGCCAACTAACGTTCATGCCAGCATGACTTTGGGGTGTGGGAGGAAACACACGTCATCACAGGATTCCATACATACAGTGGCCGTGGTTAGAGTCAAACCCGAATCACTGGCGCCGTGAGTCAGCGGTGCTACCAGCTGCACCTCTGTGCTGACACTTATTATTGTCAAATGTACCGACAGTGAAAATATTTTGTTTGCGTGCTATCCAATCAAAATCAGATAATAATATCGATAAGTACAATCAAGCCAAGCATAAATACAGCAGGTGGAGTAAACAGAAAAATAACTGATTTGCGATTTTTGTTTCAGCATTTAGTGATACAGTTTCAGAGAAAACGTCCAACGTCTGCAGTGAAAATGTTTGTAAAATTCGGAACTGTACCCTGAGCTACCGTTCAGTAGTCTGATAACAGCACAATTAAAGTGCGCGGGATTCAAAGTAACGTGGTCTATCAATTCAGAACTGAATTCAAGTGGCGCACTATGCTGCCTCACAGCGATATGCAAGGAATGGACAAAATGGATCGTGTGAAGGCAGAGGAGATCAGTTTTACGGCATCGGTCAGCATGGGGATTGTGGGCCGAAAAGATTTGTCCTGTGTTGTATTTTTCTATACTCTGTCTACCTTTGTTGATAAATGTACTAACACCTTAATGTATAAAATCTGCACGTATTATTTCCCATTTGGCCCTGTTACTTCAAACACACCTCTTGCATCCTGTAATGCTGATGATGTAATACAATGTTATTGAAATGGCTTGTTTCGATCTTTCTTTCCAATGTAGGCGTTTTCAGATTGTTTCTCTCTCGCTACGTGGTAGAATCGTGGAAGTAAGGCCTCACGGACACAGGCGCTACAGCGAAACATGGACGTCTCAACCAGGGTGTCCATTCTGACCTAGTCCTATTTGGCTATGTTTGCCCTCATCGCTCCAAACCTTTCTTGTCCATGTACCTGCCGAAATGCCTCTACAATTATGTTCCTGTACATGCTCCAACAGGCAGCTCATTCCACGTATCCACCGCTCTCTGCGCTCTTTTTAGATGGATTAAAACATTAAGAACTAGTGCACATAGATTTAAGGTGTGAGTGGAACCCGAATAGTATCCCACTGTCAGGGATGGTGATGGCGGCAGGTAACATAGTGCTATGCGAGAACTTTAATGTAGGGACACGGATATGCTGGGAATGGGTTCATGTTCAATTGAAAGATACACTAAGGCCACAGGCCATTCGGCCCATTGACTTCACGACGACCATCACTACACCCGATCACGACACCCGATCACACTAGTTCTACGTTATCCCACTAACTTCACATGCAGACACAAATTAGTTTGACGTGGCATCATGTTCTGCACAGACCGTGTGGGCCAAGGGGCCTGTCCCTGTACTGCAGTGTAATATTCTACACAAATGGATCCAGAACCCCATTCGAACATTCTTATTTCCTTCTCTTATTTCCCTAACCCGATGCAGACCCACTATCCAAGCATCCCATCCGCAAATTTCCTGTGACCCCTCCCACCATCACTGGCGTTACATTTCACTCGTCTACTCAAACATCGTCGAATATCAAGACCTTTGTCCCGTTTTGTATTTAGTCACATTTAGTCCAGTTTTGTCTCCCTTTCATCTTTAACCATTCTTCTGCCATCTGCCAATCAACCCCCATCCCACCTCAGCTATGTCCAACTGTCACTTGCCAAGCTCACATTTATTTTCCAGCATTCTCTCGCCCACTGCAATCAATCATTTGGGGCTCAGGTTTTCTCTCACCCTCCTAGTTCCTTAGTTCTCTCCCATATCCCATATACACCTCATAGAACACGCTGAGACTGGTTTTCTCTCCCTGACATACGCTTCCTTCTTTTCCTTGAACAGACCATCCTTTCTTAACCAACGTTCGCTGAAGTTATCTTGTTTGTTTCTTACGCCAATTGACAGGCTGAGTATGAACTGTTATCTCGCTTTAAAAAACCTCAAATGATCGCATGTTCTTTCCTCTCCGGTATCTGCTCCTAAGCACCCATCAAATGACCCTGATACCCTCTCAATTCTGTACTTCTTCCGGTTCAGGTCTGTTGCACTTCTTTCGTTATCCTCTTCCCTCTCCCCATGTGAGCTACAGGTCAGTGAACCTGATCCGGCCACGTTGAAGGACATGTATAACTAAGGTAATTTGTTACACACCCTCGTCTTTCCTTGTTGTCGAGGTCCGTGGATCTCCTCCCTTGTCCAATCCATCAGCCATAATAGCGACTGATGTTCACGCTCCCCACTGCTCTGTAATAAACAGAATAAAAACTAATGTTACACAACATACGAAGGAGATGGACAACACTTTCGGCTGATGGGATCATACACTGTCAACTGATCTGCTGAGAGTTTCCTGGGTTTTCATTTTTATCCCAACAGCTTACTGATTTTTGAGGCACAAAAATCACAAATGGGGTGCCCAATGGTTTTGGACGTCTGGAGTTGATGCACACAAATGTTCCCCCCGCCAGCCCCCACAATCCCATCCGTCGGTCCATAGTCCCTGTATTCAGATACAACACCCACCGACTTTAGACTAGAGATAGACCGTGGAAACAGGCCCTTGAGCTCACCACGTTCGCGCCGACCAGCGATCACCCCGTGCACTAGAATTATCCAAACACGAGGGATAGTTTTACAACCGAAAGAAGCTAATTTACCAACAAACCCGCAGTGTGGGAGGAAACCAGAAAACCCGGAGTAAATACACGCACTCAAAGGGAAAATACAACAATTCCACACGCACAGCAACCGAGGACAGGATCGAACCCACATCTCTGGGGCTGTAAGACAGCAACTCTACCGTTGTGCAACTGTGCCGCAACTGGATGTCGAAATCCCGAAATCCGCCAAATTCCCCGCTGGCATTCTGCTCTCTCTGCTGACGGGCAGTCACCAGAGTGAAATAAAAATGTGTGAACATCCTAGCAGCTGAGGCGGGCTATTGCAATGATAATGCAGTAGGTCACGAACAAAAAATGACTAAAAACGGAAACCAATGTTATATCAACTGACCCCGAGATTGAGTTTCATCACCCTTTCCCCCAAATGCCCCATGCCCCTACCCCCCAATCCGTAATCAATCCCTCACTCCTTCCCCTCTCCCTCCCCCATCCCCTCCAACCCTCTCCATCAGCCCACCCCAGCCCCAACGCTCTCATTCACCCCTTCCTCTCCGATCCTCTCCTTCACCACTTCCACCAACCACTTCACTTCACCCCCTCAATTGCTACATGGCATTTAATAAAGAGAGATTTGAGGTGTTGCATTTTGGAAGCAACAGTTATCGAGCAGAGCGATCTAGGAGAGTAGATGCATGTTTCCTTGAAGTTTGAGTAGCAGGTCAAAAGGGCGATTGGCACATTGGCCTTCATCAGTGTAAGTATTGAGTGTAGAAGTTGGGAAGTCATGTTGCAGTTGTATTCTCGTACGTTGCAAAACATACCTGGCTAATAAAGTATGATTATGATGATGATATGACTATAATTCTGATCATGATTATGGTAAGACGTTGGTCAGGCCGCATTTACAGTATTGTGTGCAGTTCAATGCACGTGTTCGGGTGGGCCTCTGTTCATTGGAACGCAGCGGATGAATCTTATAGAGGTGTATAAAATCGTAGGTAGACACAAAATGCTGGAGTAAATCAGCGGGACAGGCACCATCTCCGGAGAAAAGGAATTGGTGATGGCTCCGTTCGCGACCCTTCTTCAGACTCTTGAATCACGAGAGAAATAGATCGGGTAAAATGCAGAGTCCCTTGGCAAAGTATGTGAATCGAAGCCCAGAGGACATAGGTTTAGGGTTAAGTTGAAACGAATTAATAGGAATTTGAGAGGTAACTTTTTCACACAGTGGGTAATGGGTGTATGGAACAAGCTGCCAGAGGAAGTGGTTGTGGCAGGGAAATCCAACATGCTGGAGTAACTCAGAGGGACAGGCAGCATCTCTGGGGAGAAGGAATGGGCCTATCCCAACGTTCAGGAACAGGTGCATGGATATGACAGGTCCATAGGGATATGGGCCAAACGCGGGCAGATGCAACTAGTGTAGCTGGGACATGTCCGTCGCAGTGGGCAGGTTGGACCGAAGGGCCTGTTTCAAGGCTGTATCATTATATGACTATGACTCTAATACTCCTCCTCCCCCAAGCTATTCCACGCACCTCACCTCCAATCTCTCCTTCTTACACATTCCCCAATCTACCCCACAAACCACATACAGTCTAAAAAGTCCCTCGCCCCCCTCTCCACCCATAAATCTCCCCTGCTTCGGACCAAGCTCTCTAACCGCATCTTAATTCTTGCTCATATCTCATCTCCAACCTCTCCCTCATGTCATCCCCTCCAATTTTTCCATCTTCTCGTACCCCTTAATCCCCAACCTCTTCTGCTAATATTTCCACACTCCTTCCCTCAAACCCTCTCCCTTCCTCTTTCCACAACCCATTTCCCTTACTCGCAATTCTCTGCCTCATTCACTCGCTTCTAACCTGTCCCTTATCCCTTCCACAAACTCTGCCCACAACCACCATACCCCCACTTCATACACCCCTTTCCTCCAAACCCTCTCCCTCACCGATCCCCCGACCTCCCCTTCAACCCTTTCCACGAACCCTTCCCCCTCCCCTCCCCTTACCTCTTCCCCTAAACACCCCTTCTCCCCAAACCACCTCCCTTACACTTGCGCAACTTTCCCTTTCCACCAACCTCGCCCACTACCCGTTCTCCGAAGCTTTCCCTCAAGCCTCTTGACTGCAAAACCTCACTCCTCTCTCCATCCCAATCTCACCCCTCTATCACCCCTTCGTACCAACTTATCCCCCACTGCCTCCTCACTACATTCTTCCTCATATCTCACCTTCAACCACCTTCACCCACTCCCCTCCAACTCTCTCCCCTACCCTTCCTCTGAAACCTCTCCCTTTTCCACTTCCCTACTCCCCCTCAACTCTATCCACCGCAAAATCTCCTTCACTCTCCACCCCAACATTACTCCTCCATCTCCCGCACCTTACGAAGCTCTCTCTCATTACCACTTAATTTATTTCATATCTCACCTACAGCCTCCCTCACCTTCTCCTTACAAAATTGTCCTTATTATCCTGCCCCACAATCCTCCTCACCCCTTCCTCACCAAACGTTTTCTTCCCCCAACGCCCCCCATAACTACCACCCTTCAACCATTCCCTCTACCCCCAATCTTTTTCTCAACCCCCTCCGCTGCAATACCACTTGTTGCCTCTCCACCCCAAGTTCACCCCCTTCGTACTAATCTATCCTTCACTGCGTCTTCCCTACACGCTTCCTCATATGTCACCTCCAAATTCTCTCACACATTCTCGCAACCCTCTCCTTCACCCCTCAATTCGAATCTCTGCCTCATCCCCCAAAACCTTTCCCTCGCCCCTCCCCTCCAACCTCTCCCTCTTGCACTTCCCCCAAACTCTCCAACTCCTCCACTACAAAATCACCCTCACCGTTCCTCACTACCCCAAAAATCACACCCCCACCTCCATCTTATCAACCTATCTCTCGACATCCATTAATCTTGTTTATATCTCACCTGCAATGTCTCCCTCACCTCCCCATCCAATCTTTCCTTCTCCTCCTGTACCCCAATCGCCCTCAAATACTTCCCCGATACGCCCTCATTCAATCCCAAAATCCTCTCCCTCACTCCCTCCCATTCGACCTCGGCCTCTTTCCCAAACTTTACCTCAAACCCCTTCTTACCTCTCATCAATCAGCTGTCCCTTCGATTCAACCACAACCGACTTTGTCCAATAGTTAAAGTTATTCGTTTATTAATTTATCTGGGTTAAATCTTTGCTGGCAATGGTCATTAATTATTGTGCGTAAGTTCTCCGATTTCACCAAGAAAAATTGAACAGAGGATTCCCACCGTAACTAACCCAGATGTTGAAAAGTGATCTCCGTATCTCATTCAGAAATATAGTTAATCTTTTGCAGACTTTCTCTATTATCATAGTTGGAAATATAATTTGGCTGAAACGGTACTACTTCTGGTCGTGAACTTACCTATCTTTGGACTGGTTATCTCTCTCCATCTTTAAACAACTTCTAGCAGCTAGATTGAACGCATTTTCAGGTCCAAAACAATAACAAATATTTGCCTTATTCACGTATCATCCTACAATGATCAATGGATTTGTACAAATGTCATACTTTTACTCAGATAGCCGGTTGTTCCAACTCCGTAGTACTGCTTTCAATATTCAGATATGCACCCAATGCACATGTACAAAATGAACGGGCAGCGGACAGGAGGTGGGGAGAGTGGGCAGCAGCGACGAATGCTGGGCAGGGATTGTATGAACAACCGGGGGCAGTCTGAACTTCCGCGCCTTCATGGTCGGCTGCGTGAGGCGCTCCCCCTGGCTACGAGGCCACGACGGTTGACAATGGTCTAGCACAGAGAAAGCCTACAGTAAACAGGAGACCCCATGGAAGCGATGAGTGCAACCGGCTTTGATGTCCAGCTGTAGCTGGGACTTTGAATAGTGCCAAAACCAGGCGACTATTGTATATAGATAATGGCTGGTCCTTTCCACAAAGTTCTAGCCGGGTGTTGTGTTATATATGGAAAAAATCCCACATGTCTGTGTGCAAATAAAGAATTTCACTGTAACTTTATACACGTAATAACAAATAAACCATTGAAACATGAACCGTTGAAATCCTCAAAGTATCCTTTCCTCCTCCTATCATTTTGCTGCACGTGCTTTTAGGATCACTCACTCTCTCCTGAGGAGTAGTGACCAGAGAAGGATAAAATATGCAAAACTGGCAACTATGGATTCATGGAAGGACACAAAGGCTGATGGTGGAAGGATGTTTCTCGGATTTGAGGTATGTGACCAGTGCTGGGTCTCAGGATACGATGCTGGGACCGTTATTGTTTGTCACTTAGATTAACAATTTGAATGAGAATGTATAAGGCATGATTAGCAAGTTTGCAGATGATACCACAATTACTGATGTTGTAGATTGGTGCCGAAAGTCGCAGCAAGGTCTTGATTGGTTGGATAGGTGGGCTGAGACAAGGTTTAGGGAATTTAGCGCAGAAAAGTGCGAGGTATTGCATTTTAGGAAGTCAAACCAGGGCATGTCAGACACAGAGAATGGATGGATCTGGGTAGTGCTGTACAGCAAAGAGACTTATGCGTGCAGGTATATCGTTTCTTCAAAGTGGAGTCACGGGTAATAGAGTGGTCAAGAAAACTTTCACCGGTCAGTGTATTGAGATTTAAAGGTGTGAGTTCATGTTCCAGTAACACTTCAGTCTTCTTATCAAGTCCGCATACAAGATTAGAAGTTGTTCAGCCAGAGCTGAACACACTTCCCGGCAACTGCATACAGTGTTGTCTGTCTTGCGCTTCTTGTGCGTGGTGGTGGAAAGATTGATGAAAACATGCCACGACGTGAACGCTGTTTCCTTGACCGCAAGACTTTGGAAGGTCATATTTTAAGTATTGTGTTCAGTTTTGGTCTCCCTTTTATGGGTAAAATGTTCGGCTGGAATAGGGGAAGAGATGATTCATAAGGATGTTTAAGAAGGAAGGGTATATGCTGGAAAATCGAAGGTAGGCTAAAATGCTGGAAAAACTCAGCGGGTGAGGCAGCATCTACGGAGCGAACGAAATACGCAACGTTTCCGGCCGAAACCATTCTTCAGACAAGGATGTTACCAGGGCTTGGGTGGCTGAGCTATATAGCAGCAGGTTGAGCAGTCTGGGACTTTATTCCTTGGAGCGCTATGGGATGAGGGAAGATCTTATAGAGGTGTATCAAATCAATAGAGGTGAATAGATAGGGTAAGTACACAGAGTTTTAAATCAAGATCCAGAGTACGCAGGTTTAGGGTGAGGGGGTAACAATTTGATATAAATTTAATAAGAACCCCCCCCCCCCCCCCCCCGCCGCCGCGCGTCCACCCCCTTCCCATATTATCCTGACAACACCCCCGCAATCCACTGCACAATTTGTCCTCCAGATCCCGTTGACTATTTGGGGACCTGCAACACAACCATTCAGGCAATTGACCCATTGTAAAGAGTCTCATCCACCTGTAATTTCATATCGGTCGAATGCAATTATGTTCCCCCCAATTAAAAAATGCATCTCGCCCAATTATCTTCCCACTGAATTTATCTTGGCCACAGCATCTTTATCATGGAACACGTGGCCTCTTTCCCTGCCCCCCCCCCTCTAGCCGTGTGTCTGTAATCATTCTGTATCCAATGCGCATGTTTATGTCCTGAGTCAGCCCCTCATAATTTCATATATTTCTACTATTTTTGCAAAATTCTAAATTGCTACGTTTGTCCGTGCGAAACACAATTGGCCGCTGTAATTCCTACCCAGCAAGTGTGATATAAATTGTTTAAAAATGAACCCCATTGGTCAGTCCCATAAAGGTGTGAAGTTGCTGCTTGATCCGAAAGCCATAAATTAAAGCTTTCCACTGCCCCAGCATGAAAGCATTCTCCCGAATCTGATCCCAGCGGGTCAGCGTTTTGGGGTCTAACGGTAAATGATCGCACCCTGGGCAAAGTTCACCTCAGCCTGAGAATGATTAACTGTTCACCACTTTATCATTTGATTTCTCCAGGCCCTGGTTCCAAGGCTTGTTCCGCATGACGTAATGGTCCTGCATTCGGATTGTTGGAACAGATTACCCCGTTTCCTCACCTTGCCTGCATACCTTGTTTACCGTCCAGTCTTTTCCTCTCTGCCTCACAAGAAATGCCATGAGCTGTGACCAGATGTTATATCCCGCCTCAGCCTTGTGATACATTGTTCACCAACTAATCTATTATTCACGGGATAATAACTTCCAGGGAGACTGTCAGATGCAGGAAGATTGTTCCCGATGTTGGGGAGGTCCAGGACAAGGGATCACAGCTTAAGGATAAGGGGGAAATCCTTTGAGACCGAGATGAGAAATACTTTTTTCACACAGAGAGTGGTAAGTGTCTGGAACTCTCTGCCACAGAGGGTAGTTGAGGCCAGTTCATTCGCTATATTTAAGAGGGAGCTAGGTGTGGCCCTTGTGGCTAAGGGGATCAGAGGGTATGGAGAGAAGGCAGGTACGGGATACTGAGTTGGATGATCAGCCATGATCATATTGAATGGCGGTGCATGCTCGAAGGGCCGAATGGCCTACTCCTGCACCTAATTTCAATTTTCTATGTTTCTATGTGTATGAGGTCACCGGCCTGAGTTATTACAGTTATGGACATTGTGCAGCAGGGCCGTGGCCATAACCTCGTGGAGAAACGACTCTGGTTAACGCTTAGATTTTTGACCAATTTGTTCATCACTAACAGTTGTGAAAAATGGCAGATCGACTGGAATTATATGGGTTAATCAAATGGATTACAACACTAATTGTTTATAGCTGTTGTTCTCATTCACCGGCTCTGGCCACATTAACCCACCACCCCCACGATGACAGTTATTGATCACCGGCATTGTCGACAATGACCCATTGCCACAGTCAGGTCCTGCATGTCAGCAGGAAAGTTCTCAAGATTTAAAAAATGCTCATAACTGGGACCAAGGGATTGAAAATTATTAGCAACAGCTGCTGAGATTACTCGAGGAAGTTTGGTTTTGAATTCAGAGAAATACGCATTGTTAAACAAACATCTATTTTCTTGTAGACCCATTATTGAAACATTAATCTAGAGACACGATTGAGCACCTGCAGAACATACGACCATGGAAGGTTTTCCGATGAACTCTCAATGGTGTTGCCCCATATACTTTTTGTTCCTACCTGGCGCTGACCTCCAGATTCTGCTTCAAGCGAAGCCGAGTGCTTGAGTTGTATAGGTCCTAACAATGAGCACACCCCGACTAAAGTTCAGCTCAATACACCGTGAAGAAGCTGGAATTCAGCCTCATCAGCAAACACTACACCCTGATCCCTGATGCTGATACAGACTTACACAAAGACTCATTCAAATGGAAGAGTTGCAACACATTGGTTGATGAAAACTTACAACATCAGCGCATGGTGACAATAACCACGTCTCCACAGCATTGCAACTGCTACAAAGAGGAGTCACGTCATACCCGTTGCTTCGGCTCGTTCGTGTAGTCGGTTAATTTATTACAATTTTAACTGCTTCAGAGAGGGTGTAATTATAACTGCTTCAGGTCTTCATCCTGCACCCCAATTCCTCACCAGTCCTATGTTATTAAGCACCCGATATCGGATGTTATTCGGAGATCATTACCCTCAATGTCTTGCGTCATAATATTTTATATACCTTCCCCCCCACACACACGCACACCCACCCACCAATTCGACTCAGCACGACCCCATAGTCTATCCGAAATAGGTCTCTCATAATTTTATTTTTGTCTATTATGGTTTCAAACCTCTACTTTGTTACGTTTGCCCGTGCAAAACACAATTGGCCACAATAATTCCCACATAGCAAATGTGACAAAAAAATGTTAAATATGAACCCCATTCAACAGATCCATAAAAATGTGATGTGGCTGTTTTATTCTAAAACCACAGGTTAACTTTTTTCTACTGCCCTACCTTGTAAGGTCTCCTGATACCGATCGCAGCCACTCAGCTTTATGGGCTTTGATCGTAAATTAATAAACGCTGGGGCAAAGCTCATCTCTGTCTGATAATGTACAACTGAGTTCACAGTTTAATCAGATTATGCCTCCACACCCTGTTTCCAAGACACGGGATTGTTCCGAATCACGCAGTGGTCCGTCCGATGCGGATTGTTGAAACAAGTTGCACGTTTTCTCAACTTGCCTGGTTACAGTGCTGACTTATCCTCCAGTCTTTCCCTCTCTGCCTCACAAGAAATTCCTTGAGCTTTGGCCATATGTGATATCCCTCCTCAGCCTGGTGATAGATTGTTCACCATATAACCTGTTATTCACAGGATAATAACCTCCAGAGAGACTCTCGGATCTCTATGAGGTCACTGGCCTCTAGGAACAAGGTTGCCGCAGAGGTGCCCGCGAGCCCACTCTCTAGTGAAGGTTGAATACTTTGCATCAGACTTTGCTCTTGCACACTGTCTGTTACTTTCAGCAGATACTGGCGGTACACGTCAGGATTGTAGCTGCACTAATAGTGAGATTAAATGAGAACCAGTTCGAAGTTTGATCTGTATTTTATGAGGAGTTACGATGAGGGATTACGTGCCCTCCACTCCCACCCTCTATTATACAGATCAACTGGTAAATAAGTTCTTATTTTTTCTTTACTATAGTTATTTCAATTGTTGTGTGTTTTCTGTGAATCCCCACCGCTCCTTTGAAGAATGTCGCGCATGCGTGCAGGACGGGGTCTTCACGTAATCCCTCATCGTAACTCCTCATAAAATACAGATCAAACTTCGAACTGGTAAGTTCTCATTTAATCTCACTATTTTATTTCGGAGTCACGTGAGTGACTACGTGAAGACTTCAAAGCTCTGTGATTCCGAACTGTGTACCAGCTCATGCTTCACTCACTGTCTGAAGACCTTAGAGGGAGGAAGTATGTTATCACAATCAACACTAACCTGTTTGTGAACAAAAAAGGTTTATTAATGACAACAAAAACCAGAGAGCTCCCCTGGGCGTAAATTAAATATTATCTGCAGACTCTAAAATTCTGTCTGCAAATGTAGCAGGTTCCGCCAGCGGCTTATTATAAAACCATTGGAAAGTTCTTTCCGAGGACCATCCTGCTCTGGCCAGAATATGGTCCATAGGCACGCCCATTCGCCCAGCCGCCAACGTAGATGCGGCCCTGGTGGAGTGAGATTTGTAAACATTAGTATTGACTCCCGCGGACTTAAGCACCTGCTTGAGCCACCTTCAAATGGTTTGGCTCGTCACCTGACCATGAGGCTTCTTGTGGCTTATCCATAAGGCTTTTTCTCTCCATCTTAAGTTGTATGTTGTGTCTATGTAATTTGCGAGATGGGCCTTGGCACACAGCCGTGGGTCAGATGAATATGCCCGGAACTCCATGACTGGAGGCGTGGTACCTGGTCTAGTTTGTTTGACCAGTCCCTGAATATGGAATATGAAAGTCCAATGACTCTGTCATGCTGTCCAGCCTCAGAAGGTGGAGGAACTGTACCCTTTGAGCTGACACTGGTGCCATGAGCATGACTGATTTCAGAGTAAGTTGTTCCAGCGTGAGTGACCTGGGTGGTGGCCATCCCCTAAGGTACGTCAGCACAATGCTGACATCCCAGATCTTAGTGTACCTTGGTCTGGGGGAATTAGTGTTAAAAATTAGTGAGGCCCACAGGAGCCGTTGGAAGAGGAGGAGGGGGGGAGCGACACCCGACCGGTAAGGTTTAAAATCAAGCGCGGGGCTTGTTTTTTCAGAGGCCCACAGGAGCCGTTGGAAGAGGAGGAGGGGGAGGAGCGACCTCCGACCGGTAAGGTTTAAAATCAAGCGCGTGGCTTGTTTTTTCAGAGGCCCACAGGAGCCGTTGGAAGAGGAGGAGGGGGAGGAGCGACACCCGACCGGTAAGATTTAAAATCAAGCGCGGGGCTTGTTTTTTCAGAGGCCCACAGGAGCCGTTGGAAGAGGAGGAGGGGGAGGAGCGACACCCGACAGGTAAGGTTTAAAATCAAGCGCGGGGCTTGTTTTTACAGAAATCCATAACATTCCATTTGGAGAAGTGTTTTTTTTTTTAGGAAGCCGCTGATTGGTGGGAAGTGGACTAGGGTAAGCAGCTGATTGGTGGGAAGTGGAGTACGGAAAGCAGCTGATTGGCAGTCAGATCCCAGCAGTTTGTTGTGTACTTTATATTGTGTTGATATTGTATCCTGTGTAAGGGGGGAGTATGAAGGCAAGGGCAGTGTACTGTTCTGGATGTCAGATGTGGGAGGTCAGGAAATCTGATAGCCCTCCAGACATCCACATCTGCGCCAGGTGTGTTGAGATGGGGCTCTTAAAGGACTGTGTAAGGAACCTGGAGCAGCAGCTCGATGACCTCCGCCTGGTCAGGGAGAGTGATGAGGTAATAGAGAGGAGCTACAGGGAGGTAGTCACTCCCAAACCACAGGAGGCAGACAAGTGGGTCACAGTTAGGAAGGGCAAGGGGCAGAGGCAGGGGCTAGAGAGTACCCCTGTGACCGTACACCTGGAAAATAGGTACTCGGGTTTGAGTACGATTGGAGGGAAAAGCCTAGCTAGGGGCAGCAACAGCGGCCGGGCCTCCGGCACAGAGACCGGCCCTGGTGCTCAGAATGGTAGCAAAAAGAGGAGGGCAATTGTAATAGGGGACTCTATAGTTAGGGGGTCGGATAGGTGATTCTGTGGACGCAGTCGGGGGACCCGGATGGTAGTTTGCCTCCCTGGTGCCAGGGTCTCGCATGTGTCAGAACGTGTCCAAAAGATTCTGATAAGGGAGGGAGAGGAGCCTGATGTTGTGGTACACATAGGTACCAATGACATAGGCAGAAAAAGTGACGAGGTCCTG
This sequence comes from Okamejei kenojei, assembly GCA_035221665.1. Lineage (NCBI taxonomy): Eukaryota > Metazoa > Chordata > Chondrichthyes > Rajiformes > Rajidae > Okamejei > Okamejei kenojei. The sequence goes on along the minus strand of JAVHYY010000270.1, from coordinate 45,472 downwards.
AAGGGAGAATTTAGGGAGTTGGGGGGAAAGTTAAGGAGAAGGACCAAAAGGGTAACCATTTCAGGATTACCGCCTGTGCCGCGTGACAGTGATAGTAGGAATGAAATGAGGTGGAGGATAAATGCGTGGCTGAGGGACTGGTGCAGTGGGCAGGGATTCAAGTTTCTTGATCACTGGGACCTCTTTTGGGGAAGGCATGATCTGTACACAAAGGACTGGTTGCACTTGAACCCGAGGGGGACCAATATCCTGGCAGGGAGATTTGCAAAGGCTACTGGGGAGACTTTAAACTAGAAAGGCTGGGGGGAGGGACTCGGATAGAGGGGGCGAGGGGTCAGGGTGTGGGGCAAGAGGCAGAGAAGTGAAGCACTCGGATCCAAAATGTAGGCGAGAAAGATGAAAAAGATAATAGTCAGAGAATAAGGGATGGTGGGTTTCTAAAATGTGTATATTTTAATGCTCGGAGCATTGTAAGTAAGGTGGATGAACTTAGACCCTGGATTGACACCTGGAAATATGATGTTTGTGGCAATCAGTGAAACATGGTTGCAGGAGGGCTGTGATTGGAAACTAAATATTCCAGGATTTCGTTGGTTCAGGTGTGATAGAATTGGAGGGACCAGAGGGAGGGGTGTTGCATTGCTTGTCAGAGAAGATATTGCAGCAGTGCTTTGGCAGGATAGATTAGAGGGCTCGTCTAGGGAGGCTATTTGGGTGGAACTGAGAAGTGGGAACGGTGTAGCAACACTTTTAGGGGTGTATTATAGACCGCCAAATGGGGAGCGAGAATTGGAAGAGCAAATATGTAAGGAGATAGCAGATATTAGTAGTAAGCACAAGGTAGTGATTGTGGGAGATTTCAATTTTCCAAAAATAGACTGGGAAACACATTCTGTAAATGGGCTGGATGGTTTGGAGTTTGTAAAATGTGTGCAGGATAGTTTTTTGCAGCAGTACATAGAGGTATCGACCAGAGAAGGGGCAGTGCTGGACCTCCTGTTAGGAAATGAGGCAGTTCAGGTGACGGAGGTATGCGTTGGTGAGCACTTCGGGACCAGTGATCACAATACCATTAGTTTCAATATAATTATGGAGAGAATCAGAACTGGACCTAGGGTGGAGATTTTTGATTGGAGAAAGGCTAACTTTGAGGGAATGCGTAAGGATTTTAAATGAGTGAATTGGGACACTTTGTTTCATGGGAAGGATGTAGAAGAGAAATGGTGGACATTTAAAGGGGAAATTGTAAGAGTACAGAATATTTATGTCCCTGTTAGGTTGAAAGGAAATAGTAAAAATTGGAAAGAGCCATGGTTTTCAAGGGAAATTGGACACTTGTTTCGAAAAAAGAGAGATATCTACAATAATTATAGGAGGCATGGAGTAAATGAGGTGCTAGAGGAGTGTAAAGAATGTAAAAACGATCTTAAGAAAGACATTAGGAAGGCTAAAAGAAGATATGAGGTTGCTTTGGCAAGAAAGGTAAAAGTAAACCCAAAGGGTTTCTACAGCTATATTAATAGCAAAAGGATAACGAGGGATAAAATTGGACCATTAGAGAACCAGAATGGACAGCTATCTGCAGAGCCAAAAGAGATGGGGGGAGATATTGAACAATTTATTTTCTTCGGTATTCACCAAGGAGAAGGATATTGAACTCTGTGAGTTAAGGGGAAAAAGTAGAGTAGCTATGGAAACTATGAGATTCAAAGAGGAGGAAGTACTGACACTTTTGAAAAATATAAAAGTGGATAAGTCTCCAGGTCCTGACAGGATATTCCCTAGAACATTGAGGGAAGTTAGTGTAGAAATAGCAGGAGCTATGACAGAAATATTTCAAATGTCATTAGAAACGGGAATAGTGCCGGAGGATTGGCGTACTGCGCATGTTGTTCCATTGTTAAAAAAGGTTCAAAGAATAAACCTAGCAATTATAGACCTATTAGTTTGACGTCAGTGGTGGGCAAATTAATGGAAAGGATACTTAGAGATAATATATATAAGCATCTGGATAAACAGGGTCTGATCAGGAACAGGTCAGGAAGAGTCAACATGGATTTGTGCCTGGAAGGTCATGTTTGACAAACCTTCTTGAATTTTTTGAAGCGGTAACTAGGGAAATTGATGAGGGTAAAGCAGTGGATGTTGTCTATATGGATTTCAGTAAGGCCTTTGACAAGGTTCCCCATGGAGGGTTGGTTAAGAAGGTTCAATCTTTGGGTGTTAATGGCGGAGTAGCAAGATGGATTCAACAGTGGCTGAATGGGAGATGTCAGAGAGTAATGGTGGATGGCTGTTTGTCAGGTTGGAAGCCGGTGACCAGTGGGGTGCCTCAGGGATCTGTGTTGGGTGCACTGTTGTTTGTCATGTACATCAATGATCTGGATGATGGGGTGGAAAATTGGATAAGTAAGTATGCAGATGATACTATGATAGGTGGTGTTGTGGATAATGAAGTAGATTTTCAAAGTCTACAGAGAGATTTGGGCCATTTGGAAAAGTGGGCTGAAAGATGACAGATGGAGTTTAATGCTGTTCAGTGTGAAGTGCTACATCTTGGCAGGACAAAACAAAATAGGACGTACATGGTAAATGGTAGGGAATTGAGGAATGCTGTGGAACAGAGGGATCTAGGAATAACTGTGCATAGTTCCCTGAAGGTGGAATCGCATGTAGATAGGGTGGTAATGAAAGCCTTTGGTGTGCTGGCCTTTATAAATCAGAGCATTGAATATAGGAGTAGGGAAGTAATGTTAAAATTGTACAAGGCATTGGTAAGACCAATTCTGGAGTATGGTGTACAATTTTGGTCGCCTAGTTATAGGAAGGATGTCAACAAAATAGAGAGAGTACAGAGGAGATTTACTAGAATGTTGCCAGGGTTCCAGCAACTATGTTACAGAGAAAGGTTGAACAAGTTAGGTCTTTATTCTTTGGAGCGCAGAAGGTTAAGGGGGGACTTGATTGAGGTCTTTAAAATGATGAAAGGGATAGGCAAAGTTGACGTGGATACGTTTTTCCCATTGAGGGTAGGGGAGATTCAAACAAGAGGGCATGACATGAGAATTAAGGGACAGAAGTTTCGGGATAACGTGAGGGGGAACTTCTTTACTCAGAGGGTGGTGGCTGTGTGGAATGAGCTTCCAGCAGAAGTGGTGGAGGCAGGATCGATTTTAACATTTAAGAGTAAAGTGGATAGGTATATGGACGTGAAGGGAATGGAGGGGTATGGTCTGAGTGCAGGTAGATGGGACTAGGGGAAAACAAATGGTCGACACGGACTGGAATGGCCGAGAGGGCCTGTTTCCGTGCTGTAATTGTTATATGGTTATATGGTTAAATGCCCCTCAAGATTTTGACCACTAGTGGAGGGGACCCCAAAGCCTGTTGTCCTGCTGCTGGAATCAAATAAGCTGACAACGCACTCCCGGCTGTATTGATGGCACTGTAGCTGAGTCCTTCCCGATGTAATCCATCCAGGAACTCCACAACACTGATGGCTGTAGCTGTAGTGTTGGTAGTTCCTGTTTTGGAGCAATACCGTTCCCATTTTCTTATGTTGGTCAGGTATTGTCTCCTGGTGGAATCCCGGTGGGATGCGGTCATCATGTTGATGGCGTCCTCAGACAGTCCCAGGCCCAGTAGAGGTCTTTTTAGAATCTGCAAGCCAGGAGATTGACTCTGTCATGGCACGGGTGATTAATGACACTGGGTGGATTAATAATTCTGGACTGCTGGGGAATTCCAACGATGTTTCGACAGCCATGTCGAGGGCCACTGGGAACCATGGCTGTGTAGGCCAGTCGGGTATTATCAAGATTCCTGAAGCGGAATCCAATTGAATCTTGAATAATACCCGATTGATGAGGCAGAAGGGCGGAAATGCATAAAAGAACATTTTCCCCCAATGCAGCGTGAATGCATCAACTGCTGCTGCCTCATGGTCTGGTTCCCAAGCGACAGACGTTGGTACCTGGTGATTCAGCCTGGATGCAAATAGATCGATATCTGGTGTGCCATATTGCTTTGTAATTTCAGCATATACTTTGGGATTTAACATCCATTCGATGTTATCGTTAAATTTGCGTGATTTGGTGTCTGCCACTGTATTTTGCTTACCTGGTAGGTAAGTTGCTGATAACCAAATATGTCTTTCGACACACCATTGCCAGATTAGGTTGACCAAATTGTCACACAATATCGACTTTACACCACCCATGTGATTGATATAAGCCACCACCGTGGTATTATCTAATTGCAACCGGATATGTGCATGATGTGTATTAGATGAATATGCTTTTAAACCATAAAACACACCCAACATTTCTAAGTAGTTGATACCCCGAGTCTGTAGGCAAGATGATTCAGTATAAGTCCATCTGCCCTCTGTGCTGGATTGCATGTTAGTTGCTGCCCAGCCGAAAGCACTGGCATCCGTTTGAATGGTTAATACTGGGTTGGTGATTATTATGGGACTGGAACTGAGCCTAACGTTCCTTGTCCACCATTGTCACTCTGGAATGGATTCAGCAGTTAAATTCATAACTCGGTCAAAGTGACCTGAGTTTTGCTTTAGTGCGTGCACTTTTGCTCTTTGCAAATTTTGATAGTGCAAAGGACCAAATTGTACAGCTGGAAAAGCTGCTACCATTTTACCAATAACTCTAGCTACCTGCCGTATGGTTGACTGATGTTTATCCATTAGTTCACTGCATGATAGTGCCAATTCTGATGCATTTCCCTTCGGCAGAGTTACAATCATGCGAACAGTATCAATCGTAAATCCAAGATAGTCCATGGTAGTGGACGGTGTAAAATTGGATTTATCTGGATGTATGACAAACCCCAAAGTTTCAAACAAACGTTTGGTGGCTGCGACTGCCAAAATAGCTGTCTCCAAGGTTTTCCCTACTATTAAAATGTCGTCTAAGTACGCCATGACTATATGCTTTTGTTTCCTCAATAATGCCAAAGCGGATTTTAAGATTTTAGTGAGCAACCTTGGAGCGGAGGTTAGTCCATTTGGTAAGGCTTTAAATTGCCATAGCTGTTTCATCCAGATAAACTATAAGTATTTACGATGCTCCTTGTGTATGGGTACTGAGTAGTAGGCATCTTTTAATTCAAAACTTGCTAGAAAGTAACCTCTAGAAATCAATAGTCTGGCTGTTCAAAAGTTTCCTTCTTGAAATGTATATACTTAACAGACTTGTTTAAAGTAGTTAAGTCAATGATGATGCGACATCCACCATTTTTTTTAGTTTTAGTGAAAATATCAGACACAAATTCCAAAGGTTCATGTTTTGTTCTTTCAATGACACCTTTTGCTAGTAGCCTCATCAGTTCAGCTTGACCCTCTTGTTTCTCTTTGACTGAGAGGGTGAATACCCTTTGGGGTATATGCTGAACTTGCGGAATGTTTTCATGAACAAAGTCAATTTTATAGCCATGAATGCTGCTGAGTATATACTTGTCAGTAGTGATGGATTCCCATGCATCCAAAAACAAGTGCAATCTTCCCCCTGTTAGTGTAGAGCCCCTACTGCTCATGTGCTGAGAGGAACCAGACCCACCTACCTCCATGGTTACTGGGGCTTCTTCTGCCTCTTCGCTGGATGATGAGGTCTCTGCTGGGCTGTAGAGGGCTGCTGTTGACGTTGATGTTGATGTTGATGTTGTTGGGGGTGGCGCATTTCCATGGGGTCCGCTCTGCGCCCTGGCCTAAAAAAGGCTTACGGGGAATGGTTGCGGACCCCGAGCTTTCACCAGTCGCATATGGTGGTCGACGACTGGTGGATGCCATGGGGTACTGCCGCCTGGGTTTGTTAGGTCTGCTCGGTCCCAAACCTGCCCGCACGAGACCAAACTTGGATTCTTCCTCTAGGTCTTTCACCTTTTTCGGAAGGTCCTTTCCAAAGAGCAGAATTGAAGGTTCTGAACCCGGTGTTTTGCAAAGTCCCGCAAATTTAGGGTTGAGGGCAGGCTTGATGATTTTCTTCCGTAAATTGTTTATCTCATATTGAGTGGTGCACAGCAGAGCTAATGTGTCTTGCTGATTTGTGGAGATGTCCACATCATCAATGGACCGAGCATATGACGTTATTCCTGCAGTCAGGAGTTTAAGGATTTTCTGGAGCTTCAGGTTCCTGATGTTCTGCCCCAAATGTCCCTAAATTTGGCTGTTTACAGCTGGTACATTCAATGATGTACAATTTTCTGGGGCTGTATATTGTTCGAGAGCCTCATTGACCACCTGTTCTTGTAGGGGTTTGAGGACAGGTGGTCAATGCTGGCTGCAACCTTCGGCTCTAAAGGCTGACCCGCTCGTGGAACGACCACGTAGCAGTTGACCACACCCAGCAGCTCTTCCCGATCCTGTACACCCTGCGTACTCCGGACATCTTCAGCCAGCAACCCCTCTTCTTGACCAGCCCAGACCTGGTAGCCAATGCTGCCTTCAAAAGAAGGTGAAGCAATGGTCAGTGCCGTTTGTGTTACTACCTGACCCTCTGCTCCCGATTCTGCTTCAAGGGAATCCGAGTGAGTGAGTTTTGTTGGTCCCAGCAGCGGCTGAACACACTCTGAGTAAAGGCCAATTTTTAACATAGTCATTGCAAAGGCTCACAGACACCTTAAAGTCTTCAGCACTTTTATTAAGCATATGTCATACATAGCCCTGGCTGTGCGTGGTCTGTCACGAACACCAGAGAGAGAGCTAGGGGCGTGTGGGTTGCAATTATACTAAATGGTGGGGGGAGTGGTTAGCATGGACATCGTTACTATCAATTAAAGGTGTACACACATATCATCTACATCCTTCCTCTACCAAAACAAACAGTGAGTGACAGGGCGACCACGCCTCATGCGCCAGGGTGAGCCTTTGCAGTGGTCTTGCCCTCTGTCGCCGGGGAGCATTGTACTGGGGACCAGAGAGACTGGCTGTGTGGACCACAGGGTCAGGTACAGCGGAGGAGACAGCCTCAGCTAAACGAGAGGCATGCAGCGCCTCATGGAATGTCAGATCAGGCTTACGCAGCAGCTCAGAGCGCAGCTTATCAACCCGCAGACCAAAGACTAAAATGTCACGGGTCAAAGTGTCGGGGGTTAGGTCATGCAGGTTACATCGGCGAGCCAGCTGGCGCAGCGCGGCCACAAAATTGTCAATAGACTCCCCAGGGTTCTGGCGTCTGGAGAACAGTTTGAAACGCTCTAAGATGTGGTTAGTGGGAAGGTCACACATGGCCGTAAATTTAGCAATCAGGCAATCGGGGTCCCGGACACTCTCACCATGTCCATGGACGAACGACTCCGAACGCTCGAGCGCCCCCGGACCAGCCAGGTTAAGCAGCAGGGAAGCCTTGACAGCGGGGGCCACAGCAGGGTGGGCGATTGCAACATAGTGCTCAAAGTCCCTTCGGAACACACTCCAGCGATGAGTGATGTCTGCATCAAAGACCAGGATGTCAGGTTTACGACAGGCAGAAGCCATCACGGACAGGGAGGGGGTACTGGAACTAAGAAAATAAAACGCGATAGATCAGAGACGCAGGAAGATGCACTTCTGACGCCATGCAAAGGCTCACAGACACCTTAAAGTCTTCAGCACTTTTATTAAGCATATGTCATACATAGCCCTGGCTGTGCGTGGTCTGTCACGAACACCAGAGAGAGAGCTAGGGGCGCGTGGGTTGCAATTATACTAAATGGTGGGAGGAGTGATGGACATCGTTACTATCAATTAAAGCTGTACACACATATCATCTACAGTCATGAAGCTGGTCTTCAGCCTCATCAGCAAACAGATCCACACCCTGATCCGTGATGCTGGTATGAACTATACAAAGACTCTTTGAAGCAAATAGTTCCAACAAATTGTTTAGTTCAAAACTTACATTTTCAGCGCATGGTGACAATGACCACGTCTCCACCACAATTCTATCTGCTCCCAGAGGAGTCACGACCGACCACCTGATTCGGCTCGGTTCATGTAGACAATAGACAATAGTCGATAGGTGCAATAGACAATAGACAATAGTCGATAGCCAGCACCGCCATTCAATATGATGATGGCTGATCATCCCCAATCGCAACCCCATTCCTGCCTTCTCCACATATCCACTGACTCCGCTATTTTTAAGAGCCCTATCTAGCTCTCTCTTTAAAGCATCCAGAGAGTCTCTGAGACAGAGAATTCCACAGACTCATCACTCTCTGTGAGAAAAAGTGTTTCCTCGTCTCCGTTTTAAATGGGTAATTCATTATTCTTAAACTGTGGCCCCTGGTTCTGGATTCCCCCAACATCGGGAAAATGTTTCCTGCCTCTAGTGTGTCCAAGCCTTTAACAACAGTTTCAAAGAGATCCCCTCTCATCCTTCTAAACTCCAAAGTGTACAAACCCAGCTGCTCCATTCTGTCAGCATATGACAGTCCCGCCATCCCGGGAATTAACCTTGTAAACCTACGCTGCTCTCCCTCAATAGCAAGAATCTCCTTCCTCAAATTAGGGGACCAAAACTGCACACAATATTCCAGGTGTGGTCTCACTAGGGCTCTGTACAACAGCAGAAGGACCTGTTTGTTCCTATATTCGATTCCTCTTGTTATAAAGGCGAACTTACCATTCGCTTTCTTCATTGCCTGCTGTACCTGCATGATTACTTTCATAGACTGATGTACAATGACCCCCCAGAACCCGTTGTACTTCCCCCTTTCCCAACGTGACGCCATTTAGATAGTAATCTGCCTCCCTGTGTTTGCTACCAAAGTGGATAACCTCACATTTATCCGCATTAAACGTCATCTTCCATGCATCTGCCCACTCCCCCAACCTGTCCAAGTCACCCTGCATTCTCATAGCATCCTCCTCACAGTTCACACTGGCACCCAGCTTTGTGTCATCTGCAAATTTGCTTATGTTACTTTGAATCCCTCCATCCAAATCATTGATGTATATTGTAAATAGCTGTGGTCCCAGCACTGAGCCTTGCGGTACCCTGTTAGTCACTGTCTGCCATTCTTTTTTTTTTAATTTTATTTATTAGAAGTAATGTACAACACAGTAACATAAGCCAAAAATAACATAATGCATTTAATGTACCATTTCTTGTTTTAAATTTTAAGAAATTTTAAGCTGTTGCGTGGGGGGTAGGAGGGATTACGCAGTTGGGGGCGGGGGTAGGAGGGGACTACTATGTTGTGAGGGGGGTAGGAGGGGATTACGTTGTTGTGGGGGAGGTGTTGGAGGGGATAACCCTGTTGTGTGGGGGGAAGGAGGGAATTACGTTGTTGTGGGGGGGTAGGAGGGGATCACGTTGTTGTGGGGGGGTAGGAGGGGAGAACCCTGTTGTGAGGAGGATAGGAGGGGATTAAGCTGTTGTGGGGGGGAGGATTACACAGTTGTGGGGGGGGGTAGGAGGCAATAACCCTGTTGGATGGAGGAGGTGGGAGTCATGATCATGTTGTATGTCGTCACATTGGAGGGCATTCCATTGTCGTAGGGGGGAATGGAGTGTATTACACCGTTGTGGGGCATAGAGGAGGGGAGATCGGTATAATGACACTGTTGTAGTGGTAGAGGTAGGGAGATGGAGGTCATTAAACTCTTGTAGGGTGGGGAGATTGAGATCATTGTTCTTTTGTAGGGGTGAGGTGGGTCAGATTCGGGATTAGATAACATTCCCCTGGTATCTGCGGTTGGTTTGGGATGAGGAGATTTCCGGGAGTGCACATGTGTGTTGATGGGGAGGAGGAAGTCTCCTGGTATGTGGGTGTGAGTGACTGCGAATGACTGCGAGTGACTGCGAGTGTGTGTGTGTGTGTGTGTGTGCGCGCGTGTGTGTGTGTGTGTGTGTGTGTGTGTGTGTGTGTGTGTGTGTGTGTGTGTGTGTGTGTGTGTGTGTGTGTGTGTGTGTGTGTGTGTGTGTGCATGTCTGTGTGAGTGTGTGTGTGACTGTGAGTGTGTGTGTGTGTGTGAGTATGAATGTGTATGTGTGTGTGAATGTGTGGTGTATGTGTGTGTGAGTGTGTGTGAATGTGTGTGTGTGCGTGGGCGTCAATGCGAGTGTGTATGTATGGATGTGAGATAATGTGTGTGTTTGTGTGTGTGAGTGCGTAACTGCGAGTGTGTATGTATGTGAGATTATGTGTTTGTGTGTGTGATTGTGTGACTGCGAGTTGCGTGTGTGTATAAGAGATTGTGTGTGTGTGTGTCTGTGCGTGACTGCGAGTGCGTGTCTGTGCAAGCGAATTTGTGATTGTGACTGTATGTACGTATGTGTATGCATGATTGAATGTGTGTGTACGTGTGTCTGTGTGCGTGACTGCGACTGCGCATGTGAGATAATGTGTGTGTATTTGTGCGCGTGACTGAGGGTGTGTGTGTGGATGTGAGAGAATGTGTGTGCGTGTGCATTGGCCGGGGCGTTTGTAGGAGATTCTCTGTAGTATGTGTGGGGATGGGGGTGAAGGAGAGGCATCTGTAGTATGTGTGTCGGGGGAGGGGATGGGTTAGTAGTTGGGGATGTTCCCTATGTGTGTAGGCTGAGGACGGGGTTGGAAGAAATGTTTTGCTGCAACCTGTCCCTCCGCCGCAGAAGTGATCTCAATATGTCCAAAAATAGAAATCCCATCACACTGCACCAATTCCACAGCCGTCCTGTCTTTCTATTTCTATCCTCACAAGCACCTGGCAATGGAAGTTATCCGGTGATCATTGTGGTCAAGAACTTGCATAACACCGCCCCCAGCCTCCACCCACCGCACTCCCCTGCAGTCTACCCCTAACTGTGCCTCACCTAATTTTATATATTTCTGCTATTGGCGCAAACTTCTAGATTGTTACGTTGCTTTACGATACACTATTACCCACTACATAGCAAGTGTGAAAATAAGTGCTTAAAATTGAACAGCTCCATAAGAGTGTGAAGTGGCAATGTTATGCGAAAACGATAAGTTAAAGTTTTCAACTGCCCTGACTTGTAAAGTGTCTCCTTATTCTGATCCCATCGAGTCAATATGTTGTGTTCTGACGGTACAGAGATCGGCTCTGTTCAATATTAATTAACTAAGTTCACAATTATATCAGTTGATGTATTTGTGCCCTGTTCACAAGTCCAGAGTTTGTTCCAAATCACACTGTTCCACTGTTGCGATTCGTACTGTTCAAACAAATTGCCCAGTTTCTACACCTGCCTGGTTACAATGGTTATGTCTCCCTCAGCCCTTTGCAAAACATACTTGGCTAACGAAGTATGATTATTATTACCATTATGAGCCCTGTGATCAGTTCCCTTTATTCGAAGTGTATGAATTGAAGTTTTCTACTGCCCTACTTGCAATGTGTCTCCTGTTCCTGATCACAGCGATAACGTGATGCTTTCTGATGGTAAATGAACACACTCTGGGCAAAGTTAATCTCAGTCTGATAATGATTAACTATGTTCACCGCTTTATCAGTTGATGCCTCAGGGTCCTGGTTTCAAGTCCGGGGCTTCATAAGATCATGAGTAATAGGGGCAGAATTAGGCCCTTCGGCCCATCAAGTCTACCCCACCATTCAATCACTGCTGATCTATCTCTCCCTCCTAACCCCATTCTTCTACTTCTCCCTATGACCTTTGACACCTGTACACATCACAAATCTATCTATCTGCACATCAAACGCTCTTCATATGTAAACCTACTAATTCCTGGGATAATTATTGTTAACCTCCTCTGTAACTCCACAGAGCCAGCACATCCTTCCTTAGATATGATGCCCAAAAATACTCACAATATTCCAAATGCGTCCAAACCAGCGCTCGAGAGAACCTCAGCATTACTTCCCTGTTTTTGTATACAAACCCTCTCGAAATAAATGCTAGCATTGAATTTGCTTTCCTTTCTACCGATTCGACTTGCAGTTTAACGTTTTGGGCATCGTGAACCAGCACTCCCAAGTCCATTTGCACCTCCCCTATCTGGATTGTTTCCCCATTTAGAAAATAATCTACGTCTTTTTTCATACTACCAAAATGCATGACTCCACAGTTTGCGACATTTTATTCCGTCAGCCACTTCTCTGCCCACTCTCCCAACCTGTCCAAGTCCTTCTGCAGAAGCTCTGCTTTCTCTACACCACCTGCCCCTCCACCTATTTTCATATCGTCCGCAAAGTTGGCCACAAAACCTTCAATTAGCTTATCCAAATCATTAATATATAACATGAAAATTAGCAATCCCATCACCGAGCCCTGCGGAACATTGCTTGACACTAGCAGCCAAACAGAAAATGCGCCATTTATTGCCACCCTTTGCCTTCTGCCATCCAACCAACCTGATATCCATGCTAGTATCTGCCCTTTGATATCGTGGCTCTCGTCTTCCTTAGCAGCCTCCCATGTTGTACCTTATCAAAGGCTTCTGAATTCCAGGTAAACAACAGCTACTGACTCTACTTTGTCTGTCCTGCTATTTACTTCTTCAACGAATTCCAATAAAATTGGCAGGCAAGACCTCCCCTTCACAAACTCATGTTGGCTTCGGCCTATTATATCGTGAACTTCTAAGCACTCAGCAACCTCATCCTTTATAGTGGATTCTACAATCTGACCAACCACCGAAATCAAACTAACCGACCTATACTTCCCACTATTCTGTTTTGCTCCCTTCTTGTACAGCGGGGCAATATTGTCAATTTTACAATCATCCGGAACCACTCCTGATTCAAGTGATTCTTGAAATAGCACCTCCACAATATCTAATGCCACCTCTTTGAGAACCCTAGAGTGCAGACTAGCCGGTGCAGGTCACTTATCCACCTTCGCAATAGTAAAGCCACTCCATTAACGGCAACCCTCTGACTCTCATGAAGTTCGGGCACATTGCTGATGTCTTCCACTGTGATGACTGATGCACAAACAGTTATTCAACTTCTTTGCCATTTCTTTTGTTCCACATTATCTCTTGTCCTGCATTATCTTCCAGCGGTCCAACGTCCACTCTTGCCTCTTTCTTACTCCGTATATAGCTGAAAAAAACCTTGCAATCCTATTTTTATGTTATTAGCTAGCTTAGCTTCGTATTTCGTCTTTTCTCCCCGTATTGCCTTTTTAGGTACCTTCTGTTGTTCTTTAAAAGCTTCCAAGTCCTCTGATTGCCATTAACCTTTGTTATGCCTTCTAATTATGCCTTCGCTTTTAGTTTTATACTGTCGTTGAGAACGTCACAGTCACCATATAACCATATAACAATGACAGCACGGAAACAGGCCATCTCGGCTTTTCTAGTCCGTGCAGAACACTTATTCTCCCCTAGTCCCATCTACCTGCACTCAGACCATAACCCTCCATTCCTTTCCCGTCCATATATCTATCCAATTTATTTTTAAATGATAAAATCGTACCTGCCACCATCTCTTCTACTGGAAGCTCATTCCACACAGCTATCACTCTCTGAGTAAAGAAGTTCACCCTCATGTTACCCATAAACTTATGTCCCTTAATTTTCAAATCATATCCTCCTGTTTGAATCATCCTTACTCCCAATGGAAAGCGCTTATCCACGTCAACTCTGTCTATCCCTCTCATTATTTTAAAGACCTCTGTCAAGTCCCCCCTTAACCTTCTGCGCTCCAATGAATAAAGACCTAACTTGTTCAACCTTTCTCTGTAACTTAGTTGCTGAAGTTACAATTAGTTACTGTCACCTTGACAGCCAGAAGGGGGGCTACGTGAGGATGCTGTTCATAGTTTAGCCGTCAACACGATAGTTCCCACCAGACTGGCCGAGAAGCTGCTGGAATTAGGGCTCAACACCCCCCTGTGTGCCTGAGCCCTGGACTTTCTCACCGCCTGGCCGTAGGTAGTCAAGATGGGAGGGAATACATCGAAGTCCCTCACCCTGAGCACAGGATCCCCCAGGGTTCCGTCCTCAGCCCCATATTGTACTCCCTGTATACACACGACTGTGTGGCTAGGTTCAGCTCCAACTCGATTATCAAGTTTGCTGATGACACCGTGGTGGTGGGACTGATCTCTGACAACGATGAGAAGGCCTACCGGGAGGAGGAAGCTGATCTGGCACTCTGGTGTCGGGATAACAGCCTCCTCTTGAACATCAAAAAAACTAAGGAGCTGATCGTGGACATTAGGAGGGCACATCATCCGAGGATAAATGGGGATACTGTGGATAGGGTGAGCTGTTTTAAATACCTGGGAGTCCACATCTCTGAAGATATGACATGGGCATCACACTCTGCAGCACTCGTGAGTAAGGCAAGGCAGCGCCTTTAACAACTCAGGCAATAGAGGAAATTTAGAGTGTGTCCGAGGATCCTCCAGTGCTTCTACTCAGCGGCTGTGGAAAGCATCTTGTCTGGAAATATTACAATTTGGTTTGGGAATTGCTCTGCCCAGGACAGCAAGTATCTGCAGAGAGTAGTGCGTCCGGCCGAACGCACTATGGGAACTTCTCTCGCCTCTCTGCACGAACTATACATCAGGAGGTGCAACTCCAGAGCCAATAAGATAATGGCAGACCCCTTCCACCCCTGCAACGGACTGTTCCAGCTGCTACAGTCAGGCGAACGCCTCCGTTGCCATGCTGTGAGAACGGAGAGGATGAGAAGGAGTTTCTTCCCAGAGGCCATTCGGACTGTAAACTGCTATCTCACCAGGTACTAACTCTACTAACTTACTGCACCACAATACCGCCCACAATATTTAATATGAAAAAGAACATGTGATTCTGTTCCATTCTGTTTGTAATTTGTTGGTTGTTTGTTTGTTTGTTGTTTGCACAAAGTCCGCAGGTACTGAAACTTTTTTTCACTGCACATCCCGTATGTGTATGTGACGAATAAACTTGCCTTGACTTGATTGACTTGAAACCCAGGCAACATTCTAGTAAATCTCCTCTGTACTCTCTCTATTTTGTTGACATCCTTCCTATAATTTGGCGACCAAAGCTGCACACCATACTCTAGAATTGGCCTCGCCAATGTCTTGTACAATTTTAACATTGCATCGCAACTTCTATACTCAATGCTCTGATTTGTAAAGGTCACGCAGGCTTCTTTCTCCCCCTAGAATCTTTCTTCCACTTTGGAATGACATTCCTGCTATTGGTGTCTCACCGTCATCCCTTCTCAGGTCCCTATCCAGTCAACTTTGGCCAGCTCCTCCCTCATGCATCTACAGTCCCCTTTGCTCAGCTGCAATACCGACACATCTGATTTGACCTTCTCCCTCTCAAATTGCAGATTTAAAAATTATCATGTTGTTGTCGCTCCATCGTAGTGGTTCATTTACGTCGAATTTCCTTATCAAATCCGCTTCATTACACAACACTACTCAGAAATTGCTTTTTTTTACTTGTTCGGCTCCACGACAAGCTGCTCTAAGAATCCGCTCGCAACTTCTCTTTCTTGGGAGGCAGTACCAATCTGACTTCCCCAGTCTACCTGCATATTGAGATCTCCCATGACCACCGTAGCATTGCCTTTCTTACATGCTAATAGTATCTCCTGATATAACTTGTATACTATATCCTGGAGATACTCACAAAAAGCTGGAGTAGAGTAGCTCAGCGGGACTGGCAGCATCACTGGAGAGAAGGAGTAGGTGACGTTTCGGATCGAGACCCTTCTTCAGAATGGTTAGGGATAAGGGGAACGAGAGATATAGACTGTGAAGTGGAGAGATAAAGAACAATGAATGAAAAATATTGAAAGTAACGATGACAAAATAAACATGTCATTGTAAGCTGTTTGTAGGGTGAAAATGAGAAGCTAGTGCGACTTGGGTGGGAGAGGGATAGATAGATAGGGAATGCCGGGGTTACATGAAGTGAGAGAAATCAATATTCAGTAAGCTGCCCAAGCGAAATATGAGATGCTGTTCATCCAATTTGCGTTTAGCCTCACTCTGACAATGGAGGAGACCGAAGACAGAAAGGTCTGTGTGAGAATAGGAAGGAGAAGTAAAGTGTTTGGCAACCGGGAGATCTGGTTGGTGCAGGCGGGTTGAGCAAAGATGGTCTGCCAAACGATCGCCCAGTCTGCGTTTAGTCTCGCCGATGCATAAGATTCCAGATCTTGAACAACGGATACAGTAGATGGGGTGGGAGGAGGTGCAAGTGAACATCTGCCTAGCCTGAAACGAATGCCGGGGTCCATGGGCAGAGTCGATGGACAAGGTATAGGGAGAGGTGTTGCATTTTCTGTGGTTGCAGGGAAAGGTACTTGGGCAGTGGGTGGTTTGGTTGGGAAGGGGTGAGTTAACCAGGGAGTTGCGGGGAGAACGCTAGTTGCGGAAGGCGGAAATGGGTGGAGATGGGAAAATGAGGTTCGTGGTGTGATCCCGTTGGAGGTGGTGGATATTTCCTGGCTTCTGTACAGACGCCAGAAAATAACTCCAATTAGGATAATTTTACCCTTACAATCTCTCACCTCTATCCACAATGATGCCACATCTTCTGATCCTATGTCACCATAGCTAAGGACTGAATTTCATTCCTTACCAACAGAGCTACCCACCCCCCGCCCCCCTACAGGATAGGATGTACATGCATTTAGATGGACACGGGCTGATTAGGGATATTTAGCATAGTTTAAATGTGAGAGGTCGGTCTCACAAATCTCATTGATAACGTTTCATAAATCTGATAGAATTCTTTGAAGAGACGATGTGAGGCTTGCAGACAGGTGGGCAGAGAGCGTGGGGATGCCCTGTTGGTGAGGTATGAAATTCAGTCCCTTGCAAGGGGTGACATTGAAACAGGAGATGTGGAGTTAGTATGGATAGAACTAAGGAATTGTAAGGGTAAAAAAACCCTAATGGGACTAATGTACAGGCCCCCAAACAGTAGCCTGGACATAGGGCGCAAGTTGAATCAGGAGTTAAAATTGGCATGTTGCAAAAGTAATGCTGTGGTTGTTAAGGGAGATTTCAACATGCAGGTAGGCTGGGAAAATCAGGTTGGTACTGGGGCCCAAGAAAGGCTTTGTAGAGTGCCTTTGTTATGCATTCTTAGAATAGCTTGTTTGGAGCCTACCAGGGAGTAGGCAATTCTGAATTTAGTGTTATGTAATGAACCAAATTTGATAAAGGACCTCGAGGTTAATGAGCCATTAGGAGTCAGTGACCATAACATGATCAGGTTTAATCTACAATTGGAGAGGGAGAAGAGTAGATCAGAGGTGTCAGTGTAGCAGTTGAATAAAAGGTACTACGGGACCATGAGGGAGGAGCAGGCCAAAGTTGACTGGAAAGATACACTAGCTGAGTTGACAGTGGAACAAAAATGGCAGGTGTTTCTATGAATAATACAGAAGGTGCAGGATCAGTCCATTCCTAGGAGGAAGAAAGATTCCAAAGGGAGAAAGGGACGACCATGGCTGACAAGGGACGTCAGGGACAGTATAAAAATTAAACCGAAGGACACCGTAGCAGAGATGAGCGGGAAGCAAGAGGATTGGGCAATGTTTAAAGAACAACAGAAGATAACCAAAAAGACAATACAGGGAGAAAAGATGAGGTACAAAGGTACGCTAGCCAAGAATATAAAGCAGGATAGTAAAAGCATATTTAGGTATGTGTAGAGAAAACAATTATTTAAGACCAAAGATGGACCCTTGAAGGTCAATTTATTATGGGGAATAAGGAAATGGCAGATGAGTTGAACAGGTACTTTGGATCTGTCTTCACAAAGGAGGACACAAACAAACTCCCTGGTATAGTAATGGCCAGAGGATCTGGGGTGACTGAGGAACTGAAGGAAATCCTCATTAGGTAGGAAATGGTTTTGGATAGACTGATGGGACTGAAGGCTGATAAATCCCCAGGGCCTGATGGTCTGCATCCCATGGTATTTAAGGAAGTGGCTCTAGAAATTGTGGATGCATTGGGATAATTTTCCAACGTTCTATAGACTCAGGATCAGTTCCTGTGGATTGGAGGGTAGCTAATGTTATCCCACTTTTCAAGAAACGAGCGAGAGAGAAAACGGAGAATTACAGACCAGTTAGCCTGACTTCGGTGGTGGGAAAGATGCTGGAGTCAATTATTAAAGAGTTAATAATGGGGCATTTGGATAGCAGTTGAAGGATTAGTCCGAGTCAACGTGGAATCAATTATAAAAGATGAGATAGCCGCACATTTGGATAGAAGTAACAGGATCGGCTCCGAGTCAGCAAGGATTTTCAAAGGGGAAATCAAGCATGACTAATCTTCTGGAAATTTTTGAAGATGTAACTCGGAAAATGGACAAGGGAGAGCCAGTGGATGTAGTGTACCTGGACTTTCAGAAAGCATTTCATAAGGTCCCACATAGGAGATAGTGGGCAAAATTAGGGCTCATGGTGTTGGGGGTAGACTGCTGACATGGACAGAGAAGTGGTTGGCAGACAAGAAACAAAGAGTAGGCATTCACGGGTTCCTTTCAGAATGGCAGGCAGTGACTAGTGGGATACCGCAAGTCTCGGTGCTGGGACCACAGCTATTTACAATATACATCAATGATTTGGATGAAGGGATTCAAAGTAACATTACCAAATTTGCAGATGACACAAAGCTGGGTGGCAGTGTGAACTGTGAGGAGGATGTTATGACAATGCAGGGTGACTTGGACAGGTTTTAGGAGTGAGCAGGTGCATGGCAGATGTAGTTTAAACCGGATAAATGTGAGGTTATCCACTTTGGTAGCAAAAACAGGAAGGCAGCTTACTATCTAAATGGCGTCAAGTTGGGAAAAGGGGAAGTACAACGGGATCTGGGGGGGTCCTTGTACATCAGTCTATGAACGTAAGCGTGCAGATACAGCAGGCAGTGAAGAGAGTGAATGGCATGTTGGCCTTTTTACCAAGAGGAATCGAATATATGAGCAAATAGGTCCTTCTGCAGTTCTACAGAGCCTTAGTGAAACCACAACTGGAGTATTGTGTGCAGTTTTCGCCCTCTAATTTGACGAAGGACATTCTTTCTATTGAGGGTGTGCAACGTAGGTTTACAAGGTTAATTCCCGGGATGGCGGGACTGTCATATGCTCAGAGAATGGAGCATCTGGGCTTGTACACTGTGGAGTTTAGAAGGATGAGAGGGGATCTCGTTGAAACATATAAGATTGTTAAGGGTTGGGCACACTAGACGCAGGAAACATGTTCCCGAAGTAGTGGAAGTCCAGAACCAGGGGCCACAGTTTAAGAATAAGGTGCAAGCCATTTAGAATGGAGACGAGGAAACACTTTATCTCACAGAGAGTGGTGAGTCTGTGGAATTACCTGCCTCAGAGGGCGATGGAGGTAAGTTCTCTGGATGCTTTCAAGAGAGAGCTAGATAGATAAAAATAGCGGAGTCAGGGGATATGGGGAGAAGGCAGCCATGATCACATTGAATGGCGGTGCTGGCACGAAGGGCCAAATGGCCTGCTCCTGCACCTGTTGTCCATTGTCTATTGTCTAAGACATAACCAAAATTGTTGATGTGGGCAGAGTTGAAGATGTTGTATGTATGGACCAGCAAAACATTCGACAAGGTTCCACATGGTAGGCTACGGGGGAAGGTTACATCACATGGTGTCCAATGAGAGATAACTGAATGGATAGGAAATTGGCTTCATGGAAAGAAGCAGAGATTGATGATGAAATATTGTGTCTAAGACTTGACGCCTGTAACTAGTTGCGTACATCAGGGGTCGGTGCTTGGCCCGTTACTGTTTGTCATCTGTATCAATTGCTTAGAAGAAAACATACACGGCCATATTAGGAAGTTTGCATATGACACAAAAGTATTTGGTTTTACAGATAGTGAAGGTGGGTGTGCAAAATTGCAGCATGACCTTGATCGGTTGACCAGGTGGGCTGAGGAATGGTTGGTGGAATTTAATATAGAGAAATATGAGGTGTTGCATTTTTGGAAGCTTAACATCGGTGGGACCTACACAGTGCATGGTAGGGCTCTGCGGACTGTTGCAGAACAGAAGGACCGAGGCATGGTTCATCGAATGCGGAGTCACAGGTAGATCGGGTGGTCAAAAACGCTTTTGGCACATTGTTCATCAGTCAGAGTATTGAGTGCCGACGTTGAGAGTTCATGTTGCAGTTGTATAAGACGTTGGCGAGGCCGCATTTATTGTATTGTATTCAGTTCCGGGCACCATGTCATTGGAAAGATGTCATGCAGGAATGGGTATAGAAAAGATTTACGAGGATTTTGCTAGAACCAGAGGGTCTGGGCTATTGGGTAGGCTGGGACTTTATTATTTGGAGCGCAGGTGGATGAGGGTGATCTTAGAGATGTATATAAAATGACGAGAGGAATAGATAGGGTAGGTGGACAGAGTCTCTTGCCCAGGGTAGGCGGATCAAGGACCAGAGGACATACATTGGGAACTGTCGGGGCAGACGACGTTTCCAGTCCTAGTGGCGGACAGGTCGGTGGCTCCAATCCCAGCGATGAGACTTGACCGGCGAGACAGACGTCAGGTGAAGCCATAGTTGTGGGTGACTCAATTATCCGAGGTGTGGACAGGATATTCTGTGGCGGCAGACGGGAGGCGAGGATGGTCTGTTGCCTCCCTGGTGCCCGGGTTCAAGATGCCACCGACCTACTTCAGAACATCCTCGAGAGGGAAGGTAGTTGTGCACGTGGGCACAAACGACGTCGGGAAGAAGAGGAAGAAGTGCAACGTGCTAGGAAGAAGACTTAAAAGCAGGACTTCGGGGGTAGTTATCTCTGGATTGCTTCCTGTACCTCGTGCTGATGAGGACAGGAACAGGGAGGTAAGGGTATCTGAATGTGCGGCTGGGGGCTGCAGCAGGGAGCAGGGATTTATAGACAATAGACAATAGACAATAGGTGCAGGTGTAGGCCATTCGGCCCTTCGAGCCATCAACGCCATTCAATGTGATCATGGCTGATCATCCCCAATCAGTACCCCATTCCGTCATTCTCCCCATTTCCCCTGACTCCGCTATCTTTAAGAGCCCTATCTACCAATATATTGCCCTATCTAGCTCTCTCTTGAAAGCATCCAGAGAACCAGACTCACAACTCTCTGTGAGAAAAAGTGTTTCATCGTCTCTGTTATAAATGGCTTACCCCTTATTCTTAAACCGTGGCTTCAAGTGTTTTTAAGTCTTAAAGTGTTTGCCTCGTCTCTGTTATAAATAGCTTACCCCTTATTCTTAAACTGTGCCCCTGGTTCTGGACTCCCCCAACATCGGGAACATGTTTCCTGCCTCTAGTGTGTCCAAACCCTGAGCAATCTCATATTTTTCAATAAGATCCTCTCTCAACCTTCTAAAGTCCAGATTGTACAAGCCCAGCCGCTCCATTCTCTCAGCACATGACAGTCCCACCATTCGGGGAATTAACCTTGCACTCCCTCAATAGCAAGAATGTACTTCCTCAAGTTAGGGGACCAAAACTGCACACAATACTCCAGGTGTGGTCTCACTAGGGCTATGTGCAACTGCAGAAGGATCTCTTTGCTCCTATACTCGACCCCTCTTGTCATAAAGGCGAACATGCCATTCGCTTTCTTCACTGCCTGCTGCACCTGCGTGCTTACTTTCATAGACTGATGAACAAGGACCCTTAGACTTCCCCTATTCCCAACTTGACGCCATTTAGATTGTAATCTGCCTTCCTGTTTTTTATACCAAAGTGGGATACCTCACATGTATCCACATTAAACTTAATCTGCCATGCATCTGCCCACTCCCCCAACCTGTCCAAGTCACCTTGCATTAGCATAGCATCCTCCTTACAGTTCACACTGCCACCCAGCTTTGTGACATCTGTAAATTTAGATTTATAAACCACTGGGATCTCTTCTGGGGTAGGGGTGACAATTACAAAAGGAACTGGTTGCACGTTAATTGGAGGGGGACTAACGTTCTGGCAGGAAGGTTTGCTAATGCTAATGCTAATTAAACCTGCTAATGCTATTTAGTGGGTTTAAACTAAATATCGCTGGGGGGGGGGGGGGTGGGAAGGGATTGACAAATTGGGAGTATATAGATGGAGCTAAAGGGTAAAGAGTACAGTAAAGGTTACAAAAGACTCCCAAATTAATGAGAAAGAATGTTCGAGAAGGGATAAGAGAGTAAGGTGAGGGAAAATAATGAGAGGGGAGACGAATACCGAAGTTAAAGTGTGGTACAGTGGCTTGTAAAAGTTTTCATACCTCTTGAAACTTTCCATATTTTGTCACGTTACAACCACAAATGTAAATGTATTTTATTGGGATTTTATGTGATAGACCAACACAAATTGGTGCATAATTGTGAAGTGGAAGGAAAATGATACATGGTTTCCAAATTTTATTACAAATAAAAAATGAAAAGTGTGGCGTGCAAAAGTATTCCCCTGAGTTAATACTTTGTAGAACCACCTTTCGCTGCAATTACATCTGCAAGTCTTTTGGGGTATGTCTCTACCATCTTTGCACATCTAGAGACTGATATTTGTGCCCATTTTTCTTTGCAAAATAGCTGAAGCTCAGTCAGATTGGATGGAGAGCGTCTGTGAACAGCAATTTTCAAGTCTTACCAGAGATTCTCAACTGGACTTTGACTGGGCCATTCTATCGCATGAATATGCTTTGATCTAAACCATTCCAATGTAGCTCTGGCTGAATGCTTAGGGTCGTTGTCCTGCTGGAAGGCGAACCTCCGCCCCAGTCTCAAGTCTTTTGCAGACTCTAACAGGTTTTCTTCCAAGATTGCCCTGTATTTGGCTCCATCCATCTTCCCATCAACACTGACCAGCTTCCCTGTCCCTGCTGAAGAAAAGCATCCCCACAGCATGATGCTGCCACCACCATGTTTCACAGTGGGGATGGTGTGTTCAGGGTGATATGCAGTGTTAGTTTTCCGCACATTGCATTTAGGCCAAAAACTTCAATTTTGGTCTCATCAGACCAGAACACCTTCCTCCACATGTTTGCTGTGCCCCCACATGGCTTGTGGCAAACTGCAAACGGGACTTCTTATGGCTTTGTTTCAACAATGGCTTTCTTCTTGCCACTCTTCCATAAAGGCCCGATTTGTGGAGTGCACGACTAATAGTTGTCCTGTTGACAGATTCTCCCAGCTGAGCTGTGGATCTCTGCAGCTCCTCGAGAGTTACCATGGGCCTCTTGGCTGCTTCTCTGGTCAATGCTCTCCTTGCCCGGCCTGTCAGTTTAGGTGGACGGCCATGTCTTGGTAGGTTTGCAGTTGTGCCATACTCTTTCCATTTTCGGATGATGGATTGAACAGTGCTCCATGAGATGTTCAAAGCTTGGGATATTTTTTATAACCTAACCCTGCTTTAGACTTCTCCACAACTTTATCCCTGACCTATCTGGTGTGTTCCTTGGGCTTCATTATGCTGTTTGTTCACTAATGTTCTCTAAAAAACCTCTGAAGCTTTCACAGAACAGCTGTATTTAAACTGAGATTAGATTACACACAAGTGGACTCTATTTACTAATTAGGTGACTTCTGAAGGCAATTGGTTGCACTGGATTTATTTAGGGGTATCAGAGTAAAGGGGGCTGAATACTTTTGCACGCCACACTTTTCAGTTTTTTAGTTGTAAAAAAATTTGAAAACCATGTATCATTTTCCTTCCACTTCACAATTATGCGCCACTTTGTGTTTGTCTATCACAGAAAATCCCAATCAAATACATTTACGTTTGTGGTTGTAACGTGACAAAATGTGGAAAAGTTTAAGGGGTATGAAAACTTTTGCAAGCCACTGTATATAAATGCACGGTACAAGGATTAATGTGGACGAGCTTGAGGCTCAGTTAGTAATTGGCAAGAAGGATGTTGTGGGAGACATGGCTGCAAGTAGGCCAGGGCTGGGAACTGAGGTATAATGTAAAAAATATGAGAGAACAGGTATAACATAGCAAAGATGAGTGGAAAGCCGGAGGATTTGTAAACTTTTAAAGAACGATAGAAGATAACTAAAGGGCAATACGGGGAGAAAAGACGAGATGCAAAGTTAAGCTAGCAAAGAATATATAGTAAACGCTTCTTTAGGTATATGGAGAGGAAATAAAAATGTTAATACAAATGTGGGTCCCTTGAAGACAGAAACAGTTGAATTTATTTTTGCTAACAAGGCTGACGAGTTGAACAGATACTTTGGATCTGTCTTCACTAATGAAGACACAAGCAATCTCTGAGATGTAATAGTGGCCAAAGGACCTAGGGAGATGGAGGAACTGAAGGAAATTCACATTAGGCAGGAACAAGTATTGGGTAGACTGATGGAAATTAAGGCTTATAAATCCCAGGCCTTGATGGTCTGCATTCCAGGGTACTTAAAGAAGTGGCTCCGGAAATCGTAGATGCATTGATGATCATTTTCCAATGTTCTACAGATTCAGGTTCAGATTCTGTGAATTGGAGGATAGCTAATGATATCCTACTGTTTAACCATAAAACCATATAACAATTACAACATGGAAACAGGCCATCTCGGCCCTTCTAGTCCGTGCCGAACACTTATTCTCCCCTAGTCCCATCTCGCTGCACTCAGATCATAGCCCTCCATTCCTTACCCGTCCATATACCTATTCAATTTATTTTTAAATGATAAAATGGAGCCTGCCTCCACCACTTCCACTGGAAGCTCATTCCACACAGGTACCACTCTCTGAGTAAAGAGGTCCCCCCTCATGTTACCCCTAAACTTCTGTCCCTTAATTCTCAAATCATGTTCTCTTGTTTGAATCTTCCCTACTCTCAATGGAAAAAGGTTATCCACGTCAAGTCTGTCTATCCCTCTCATCATTTTAAAGGCCACTATAAAGTCCCCCCTTAACCTTCTGCGCTCCAAAGAATAAAGACCTAACTTGTTCAACCTTTCTCCGTAACTTAGTCGCTGAAACCCAGGCAACATTCTTGTAAATCTCCTCTATACTCTCTCTAGTTTGTTGACATCTTTCCTATAATTTGGCGACCACAATTGTACACCAAACTCCAGAATTGGCCTCACCAATGCCTTGTACAATTTTAACATTATATACCAACTTCTATACTTAACAATGGAGGGAGAGAGGAAACAGGGAATTATAGACGACGTAGCCTGATATTGATGGTGGGGAAGATGCTGGAGTTAATTTGAAAAGATGAAATAGTGGCACATTTGGATAGCAGGAACAAGATCGGTCCGATTCAGCATGGATTTACGAAGGTAAATCATGCTTGACTAATCTTCTGGAATTTTTTGAGGATGTAACCAGGAAAATGGACAACGGACAGCCAGTGTACCTGGACTTTCAGAAAGCATTTGATAAGGTCCCACATAGGAGATTAGTGGGGAAAATTAGGGGCATGGTATTGGGGATAGGGTAATGACACGGATAGAACATTGATTGGCAGACAGGAAACAAAGAGAAGTGATTAACGGGTCCCTTTCAGAATGGCAGGTACAGACTAGTGGGGTACCGCATGGCTCGGTGCTGGGACCGCAGCTATTTACAACATAAATCAATGATTTAGATGAAGGGATTAAGAGTAACATTAGCAAGTTTGCAGATGACACAAAGCTGGGTGGAATTGTGAACTATGATGCGGATGCTATAAAGATGCAGGGTGAATTGGACAGGTTGGTGGAGTGGGGAAGATTGCATCCTTCACGTGGTCCGCCATGTTTCGACGAATGCAATCAACCCGGCGTGCACAATGAAATGTGATCAAATAGAACAAGTAGTCCTGCAACTTTAGGCTGTGCACGCCATACACAAGAAGTAGTCAGGTTGGGTGAGTGGGCAGATGCAGTTTAATGTGGATTAAACACCGCAAGAACAGGAAGGAAGGTTATTTTTTGAATGAGATCTGTGTGTCCGTGTTCAGCAGTCGCTGAAAGTAAGCATGCAGGTACAGCAGGCAGTGCAGAAAGCATATTGGCCTTCATAAAAAGAGGAGTTGAGTACAGTTGTACAGTTGTGAAGTTTTGGTCCCCTAATTTTAGGAATTACATTCTTGTTATGGAGGGAATGCAGCGTGGGTTCATAAAATGAATTCCCGGGATGGCGGGACTGTCATGTGCTGATAGAATGGAGCAGCTGGGCTTGTATATTCTAGATTTTAGAAGGATGAGAGGAGATTTTAATGAAATGTACAAGGTTATTATGGGTTTGGGCACGCTGGAGGCAGGAAACATGTTCCCGATGTTGGGGCATCCAGAATCAGGGGCCACAGTTGAAGGATAAGGGGTACGCCATTTAGAACAGAGACGAGGAAACTCATTTTCACCCAAGAGCTGTGAACGTGTGGAATTATTTGCCTCATAAGGCAGTGCAAGGCAATGAAAGATAACGGAGTCAAGGGATATGGGGAGAAGGCAGGAACGGGGTACTGATTGTTGATGACCATCCATGTCCACATCGAATGACGGTGCTGGCTCGAAGGGCCAAATGGCCTACTCCTACCCCTATTGTCTTTTGTCTATTGTCTATTGTGTTCTTATTGACACTCTGCTCCTGATTCTGCTTCATGCGAATCCGCGTGAGTGAGTTTTGTTGGCCCTCGCAGCGGGTGAACACACCCTGAGTAAAGAACAATTTATAACAGTCATAAAGCTGATCTTCAGCCTCATCAACGAACAGGTCCACACCCTGATCCGAGATGCCGGTAGTGAACTATACATAGACTCATTGAAGCGAATATTTCTAACACTTTGTTTTGTTCATAACTTACTTTTTCAGCGCATGTTGACAATGACCACATCTCCACAACAACTCCATCTGCTCCCAGAGGAGTCACGACGGACCACATGATTCGGCTCGGTTCATATAGTTGGTTAATTTATTATTTTCCACTGAATAATTTATTGTAAGGCGTTGGACCCCAGTGACATCGAACGACAAAGATCGACGTGGGGTTCACTGGGGAGAAATAGCAGAAGCAAGGAAATAGTGAAGAGATGGAAAGCTATGTATTATCCAGGTTGGGGGAGGGGATGGGAAGCATTTCGCTAATGTGAGGGTGGAGGATTGAGTGTTTACCCTGCTGTGGTTTTGAGGTTGGGGGCGTTGAAGGGCATTACCCTGTTGTGTATGGGGGGGCAAGTTCTGGATGGCATTACCCTGTTGTGTGTGTGGGGGGGGGACTCGAGGGCATTCGAGAACGTAGAGGCGGGGAGATTGAAGTAATGACATTGTTGTAATGGTAGTGGCGGGTAGATGGAGGTAATGACACCGTTGTGGGTGTGGAGTTTGGTAGATGGAACATTAATATTTTGTAGGGTGGGGAGATTCCGAGCATTGATCTGTTGTAAGAGTGGGATGGGTCAGCTTCGGGATTAGAGAACATTCTCCTGGTATGTGTGGTTGGTTTGGGATAGGGAGATTTCCGGGAGTGTACATGTGTGGGCATGGGGAGGAGGAAGTCCCCTGGTGTGGTGTGTGAGTGTGACTGCGAGTGTATGTGTATGTGAGGTAATGTGCGTGTGCGTGTGTGCATGTGTGTGAGAGTATGAGTGTGTGTGTGTGTGTGCGTGTGTGTGCGTGTGTGTGTGTGTGTGTGTGTGTGTGTGTGCGTGTGTGTGTGTGTGTGTGTGTGTGTGTGTGTGTGTGTGTGTGTGTTAGTGTGTGTATGCGTGTTAGTGTGCGTGTGTGTGTGTGTGCGTGTGTGTGCGTGTGCGCGAGTATGTGCTTGAATGTGTGTGTTTGTGTGTGTGTTAATGTGTGTGTGTGCGTGGGCGTGAATGCTAGTGTGTATGTATGCATGTGATATAATGTGTGTGTGAGTGTGTAACTGCGAGTGTGTATGTATGTGAGATAATGTGTTTGTGTGTGTGAGTGCGTGACTGCGAGTGTGCGTGTGAGTATGTGAGATTGTGTGCATGTGTGTGTGTGTACGTGACTGCGAGTGCGTGTGTGACCGAATTTGGCTGTGTGAGTGTATGTACGTATGTGTATACGTGCCTGTGTATGTGTATGTGTGTGTGTTTGCGCGCGTGACTGCGAGTGGGTGTGTGCATGTGAGAGTATGTGTGTGTGTGTGTGTGTGCGCATTGGTCGGGGCGTTTGTAGGAGACTGCCTGTAGTATGTGTGGGGATGGGGGTGAAGGAGAGACCCCTATAGTATCTTTATCGGGGAGGGGGCGGGTTAGTTGTTGGGGATGTTCCATCTGTGCGTGGGATGAGGTTGGGGTTGGAGGAGATATTTTGCTGCAACCTGTCTCCCCTGCCCCAGAAAATATCTCAATATGTCCAAAAATAAAAATCCCACCACACTGCACCAATTCCCCAGCCGTCAGGTCCTTTTCATAATGGCAGGCAATGACTAGTGGGGTACCGCAGGGCTCAGTGCTGGGACCCCAGCTATTTACAATATATATTAATGATCTGGATGAGGGAATTGAAGGCAACATCTCCAAGTTTGCGGATGACACTAAGCTGGGGGGCAGTGTTAGCTGTGAGGAGGATGCTAGGAGACTGCAAGGTGAGTTGGATAGGCTGGGTGAGTGGGCACATGTTTGGCAGATGCACTATAATGTGGACACATGTGAGGTTATCCACTTTGGTGGCAAAAACAGGAAAGCAGACTATTATCTAAATGGTGGCCGGTTAGGAAAATGGGAGATGCAGCGAGACCTGGGTGTCATGGTAAACCAGTCATTTAAAGTAGGCATGCAGGTGCAGCAGGCAGTGAAAAAAAGCGAATGGTATGTTAGCTTTCATAGCAAAAGGATTTGAGTATAGGAGCAGGGAGGTTCTACTTCAGTTGTACAGGGTCTTGGTGAGACCACACCTGGAGTATTGCGTACAGTTTTGGTCTCCAAATCTGAGGAAGGACATTTTTGCCATAGAGGGAGTGCAGAGAAGGTTCACCAGACTGATTCCTGGGATGGCAGGACTGTCTTATGAAGAAAGACTGGATAGACTCGGTTTATACTCTCTGGAATTTAGGAGATTGAGAGGGGATCTTATAGAACGTACAAAATTCTTAAGGGGTTGGACAGGCTAGATGCAGAAAGATTGTTCCCGATGTTGGAGAAGTCCTGGACAAGGGGTCACAGCTTAAGGATAAGGGGGAAATCCTTTAAGACCGAGATGAGAAAGACTTTTTTCACACAGAGAGTGGTGAGTCTCCGGAACTCTCTGCCACAGAGGGTAGTTGAGGCCAGTTCATTGGCTATACTTAAGAGGGAGTTAGATGTGGCCCTTGTGGCTAAGGGGATCAGAGGATATGGAGAGAAGGCAGGTACGGGATACTGAGTGGATGATCAGCCATGATCATATTGAATGGCGGTGCAGGCTCGAAGGGCCGAATGGCCTACTCCTGCACCTAATTTCTATGTTTCTATGTTTCTATGTTTCTATGTTTCCATTTCTATCCTCACAAGCACCTGGTATTGGAAGTTATCAGCTGATCATTATCGTCAACACCTTGCGCCTCAATCGTTTGGATAACACCGCCCCCAGCCTCCACCCCCCCCCCCCCCCCTCCACCCCACCAACCCCCCCCCACCACCCCCCCCACCCCCGCCCCGCCCCCACACACCACTTCATAGTCTACCCCTAACTATGCCTCACATAATTTTATATATTTCTGCTATTGTCGTAAACTTCTAGATTGTCACGTTGCCTTTACGATACAATATTACCTACTACATAACAAGTGTGAAAATAAGTGCTTAATATGAACGCAATTGAACAGCTCCATAAGAGTGTGAAGTGACAATTTTATACGAAAACGATAAGTTTTCAACTGCCCTGACTTGTAAAGTGTCTCCTTATTTTGATCCCATTGAATCAGTATGATGTGTTCTGACGGTACAGAGGTCGGCTCAGTTCAATATAAATTAACTAAGTTCACAATTTTGTCAGTTGATGTATTTTTGCCCTGTTCACAAGTCCAGGGATTGTTCCGAATAACATACTGTTCCACTGTTGCGATTCGTATTGTCCAAACACATTGCCCAGTTCCTACACCTGCCTGGTTACAATGGTTATGTCTCCCTCAGCCCTTTGAAAAACATACTTGACTAATAAAGTATGATTAAGATTATGATTATGAGCCCTTTGACCATTTCCCTTTATCCGAAGTGTATATATTGAATTTTTCCACTGCCCTACGCGCAACGTGTCTCCTGCTCAGATCACAGCGATAACGTGATGCTTTCTGACGGTAAATGAACACACCCTGGGCAAAGATAATCTCAGTCTGATAATGATTAACTATGTTCACCGCTTTATCAGTTGATGCCTCCGGGTCCTGGGCTCTATAAGATCATGAGTAATAGGGGCAGAATTAGGCCATTAGGCCCATCAAGTCTACCCCACCATTCAATCTCTCCCTCCTAACCCAATTCTTCTGCTTCTCCCGATGACCTATCGGCACATGTACTCGTCACGAATCTACCCTTCTCTACATCAAACGCTCTTCATATGTTAACCTACTCATTCCTGTGATACTTATTTTAACACTTACTTGTTAACATTATCCTTCCTTCCTGCCACCCAAAAAAATGGATTCTCCCACTCTACGTTTGAGAGAAGAGAGTCAATTCCCTGTTTTTTGCACCCTTCTCCATCCTTCCTTATCTTTTCTTCTTTTCTTTTCTTCTGCTTTTCTTTTCTACTATGGTGGCACATTAACTTTCTTTCTTGCCCAAAAGTCCTTTGCTCCTCCCCTATGATTCACTCCATCCACCATTTTAGAAAATAATCACATTTTCTTATATTGTTTCCGCCCAAAATTGCACACAACAATATTTCCAAATGGCGTACTCACCAGC
The DNA here is from genome assembly GCA_035221665.1 of Okamejei kenojei. Classification (NCBI taxonomy): domain Eukaryota; kingdom Metazoa; phylum Chordata; class Chondrichthyes; order Rajiformes; family Rajidae; genus Okamejei; species Okamejei kenojei. The sequence goes on along the minus strand of JAVHYY010000270.1, from coordinate 14,745 downwards.
GTTTGAGAGAACCTCAGCGTTACATCCCTGTTTTTGTATACAAACCCCCTCTCGAATTAAATGCTAGAATTGCGTTTGCTTTCTTTTCTACCGATTCGAATTGCACATTAACTTCTTGGGCATCCGGAACCAGAACTCCAAAGTCCCTTTGCTCCTCCCCTATCTGGATTCACTCACCATTTAGAAAATAATCTACGTCTTTTTTCATACTACCAAAATGCATGACTCCACAGTTTGCGACATTTTATTCTGTCAGCCACTTCTCTGCCCACTCTCCCAACCTGTCCAAGTCCTTCACCGGAGTCTCTGCTGTCTCTACACCACCTACCCCTCCACCTATTTTCGTATCGTCCGCAAACGTACCCACAAAGCCTTCAATCACCTTATCGAAATCATTCATATATAACATGAAAAGTAGCAATCGCAGCACCGAGCCCTGCGGAACTCTGCTTGACACTAGCAGCCAAACAGAAATGCACCATTTATTGCTACTCTTTGCCTTCTGCCATCCAGTCAGCCTGATATCCATGCTAATATCTGCCCTTTGATACCGTGGGCTCTCGTCTTCCTTAGCAGCCTCCCATGTGACACCTTATCAAAGGCTTCTGAATTCCAGGTAAACAACAACTACTGGCTCTCCTTTGTCTGTCCTGCTATTAATTTCTTCAAGGAATTCAAACAAAATTGGCAGGCAAGACATCCCCTTCAACAACTCATGCTGACTTCGGCCTATTATATAATGAACTTCTAAGCACTCCGTAACCCCGTCCTTTACAGTGGACTCAACAATCTGCACAAACACCGGTCAAACTAACCGACCTACACTTCCCACTATTCTATTTTGCTCCCTTCTTATGCAGCGGGGCAATATTGTCAATGTTACAATCATCTGGAACCACTCCTAATGCAAGTGATTCTTGAAATCTCACCTCCACAATTTCTAATGCCACCTCTTTCGGAACCCTAGGGTGCAGACCATCCTGTCCAGGTCACTTATCCACCTTCTCCATAGTAACAACCATTCCACTAACGTCCACCCTCTGACTCTCATGAAGTTCGGGCACATTGCTGGTGTCTTCCACTGTGACGACTGATGCACAAAAAGCAATTCAACTCCTCTGCCATTTATTTTGTTCCCCATTATCTCTTGTCCTGCATTATCTTCCTGCGGTCCAACGTCCATTCTTGCCTCTTTCTTACTCCGTATATAGTTGAAGAAACCCTTGCTATCCTCTTTTTATATTATTAGCTAGCTTACCTTCGTATTTCATCTTTTCCCCCCGTATTGCCTTTTTATGTACATTATGTTGTTCTTTAAAAGCTTCCCAGTCCTCTGATTCCCACTAATCCTTGTTATGCTTTCTAATTGTGCCTTCCCTTTTAGTTTTATACTGTCGTTGAGTTCATTTCTCAGTCACGCAAGCTTCTTTCTCCCCCCAGAATCTTTCTTCCTCTTTGGAGGAGGTATAGGGACAGGTGTTGCATTTTATTTCGTTGCAGGGAAAGGTACTTGGGCAGGGTGTGGGAAGGGTGGGAAGGGATGGGTTAACCAGGGAGTTGCAGAGAGAACGCTTTCTGCAGAAAGCGGAAAGGGGTGGAGATGGGAAAATGGGGCCCGTGGTATGATCCTGTTGGAGGAGGCGGATATTTCGCGGATTATGTGTTGTTATATCCCGGCATCTATTCAGACCCCTGTAGATAACATTAGGATAATTTTACCCTCACAATTTCTCAACTCTATCCACAAAGACTCCACATCTTCTGATCTATGTCACCATCGCTAAGGATTGAATTTCATTGCTTGCCAACAGAGCTACCCCGCCCCACTACTGGATAGGATATACATGCATTTAGAACATAGAACATAGAAAATAGGTGCAGGAGGAGGCCAGCACCGCCATTAATTGTAATCACGGCTGATCGTCCGCAATCAATAACCCGTGCCTGCCTTCTCCCCATATCCTTTGATTCCACTAGCCCCAAGAGTTATATCTAACTCTCTCTTAGATTCATCCAGTGACTTGGCCTCCACTGCCCCCTGTGGCAGGGAATTCCACAAATTCACAACTCTCTGGGTGAAAACGTTTTTTTCTCACCCCAGTCACCTCTATTCTAAGACTGTGGTCCCTGGTTCTGGACTCGCCCAACATTGGGAACATTTTTCCTGCATCTAGCTTGTCAAGTCATTTTATAATTTTATATGTTTCTATATCTTATCCCCTCATCCTTCTAAACTCCGGTGAATACAAGCCTAGTATTTTCATTATCTCCTCATATGACAGTCCCGCCATCCCAGGGATCAATCTCGACAGCCTCAATCACAGGGATGTCCTTCCTCACATTAGGATAATAAAACTGGAAAACAAAACTCCAGATGTGGTCTCACCAGAACCCTATACAACTGCAGAATAACCTATTTACTCCTATACTGAAATCATCTTGTTATGAAGGCCAGCATTTCATTAGCTTTCTTCACTGCCTGCTGTACCCGTGAGCCAACTTTCAGTGACTGGCGCGTAAGGACAACCACGTCTCGCTGCACCTCCCCCTTGTCTGACCTAACCCCATTGAGATAATAATCAGCCCCTTGTTTTTGCCGCCAAAGTAGATAACTTCACATTTATCTATATCATATTGCATCTGCCACGCATCTGGCCACTCTCAACCTGTCCAGGTCACCCTGCAACCTCCTAACATCCCCGTGCGGGACCTTATCAAAGGCTTTCTGAAAGTCTAGATACACTACATCCACTGGCACCCTTTCATCCATTTTGCTTGTCACATCCTCAACAAATTCCAGAAGATTAGTCAGGCATGATTTCCCTTTCATAAATCTATGTTGACTTGGACTAATCCTTTTACTGCTATCCAAATGCCCCATTATTACATCCTTAATAATTGACTCCGGCATCTTTCCCACCACCGAAGTCAGACTAACTGGTCTGTAATTCCCCGTTTTCTCTCTCACTCCTTTCTTGGAAAGTGAGATAACGTTAGCTATCCTCCAATCCACAGGAACTGATCCTGAATCGATCGAACATTGGAAAATAATCACCAATGCGTCCACTATTTTTAAAGTCACTTTCCTGAGGACCCTGGGATGCAGACCATCAGGCCCAGGGGGTTTATCATCCTTCAGTCCTATTAGCCTACCCAATACTATATTTCGCCTAATAAAAATGTCTTTCAGTTCCTTTACCCCCTTAGCTCCTCTGTCTTCCAGTACATCTGGGAGATTGTTTGTGTTCTCCTTAGTAAAGACAGATCCGAAGTACCTGTTCAACCTATGCCCCAACACCAGCTACGAATCCCCAACGGCAGCTGCGAAACCCCAACACCACCTGCTAAACCCCAACGCCAGCCGCTAAACCCCAACGCCAGCCGCTTGAAAAATCGTGCAAAGGGGAGGGATTCAAATTTCTTGGGCATTGGAACCAGTTCCACTGGGATGTGGGACAAGTACAAACAGGACGGTCTGCACCTAGGCTTGAAGGGAACCAATGTCATTGGGGGAGTGGAGTAGCGTTGCTGGTTAGAGAGGAGATTAACGCATTAGAAAGAAAGGACATTAGCTTGGAGGATGTGGAATCGATATGGGTAGAGCTGCGAAACACTAAGGCGCAGAAAACGCTAGAGGAAGATGTGTACAGGCCACCTACCAGTAGTAGTGGAGTTGGGGATGGCATCAAAGATGAAATTAGAAATGCGTGCAACAAAGGTAAAACAGTTATAATGGGTAACTTCAATCTAAATATAGATTGGGTGAATCAAATTGGCAGGGGTGCTGAGGAAGAGGATTTGTTGGAATGTATGCGGGATAGTTTTCTAAATCAACATGTAGAGGAACCAACGAGAGAGCAGGCTATTCTAGACTGGGTACTGAGTAATGAGGAAGGGTTAGTTAGCAGTCTTGTTGTGCGTGGCCCCTTGGGCAAAAGTGACCATAATATGGTCGAGTTCTTCATTAGGATGGAGAGTGACATTGTTAATTCAGAAACAATGGTTCTGAACTTAAAGAAAGGTAACTTTGAGGGTATGAGACGTGAATTGGCCAAGATGGACTGGCAAGTGATTCTTAAAGGGTTGACGGTGGATATGCAATGGAAGGCATTTAAAGACTGCATGGATGAACTACAACAATTGTTCATCCCAGTTTGGCAAAATAATAAATCAGGGAAGGTAGTGCATCCGTGGATAACAAGGGAAATCAGGGATAGTATCAAAACTAAAGATGAAGCATACAAATCAGCCAGAAAAAGTAGCCTACTAGAGAGAGGACTGGGAGAAATTCAGAGTCCAGCAGAGGAGGACAAAGTGCTTAATTAGGAAAGGGAAAATAGAGTATGAAAGAAAACTGGCACGGAAACATAAAAACGGACTGCAAACGTTTTTATGGACATGTGAAGAGAAAACGGTCAGTTAAAACAAATGTAGGTCCCTTGCAGTCAGAAACTGGTGAATTGATCTTGGGGAACATGGGCATGGCAGACCAATTGAATAACTACTTTGGTTCTGCCTTCACTAAGGAAGACATAAATAATCTGCCGGAAATAGCAGGGGACCGGGGGTCAAATGAGATGGTGGAACAGAGTGAAATCCAGGTTAGACGGGAATTGGTGTTATGTAAATTGAATGGATTAAAGGCTGATAAATCCCCAGGGCCAGATAGGCTGTATCCCAGATTACATAAGGAAGTATCCCCGGGAATAGTGGATGCATTAGTGATAATTTTTCAAAACTCTTTAGATTCTGGAGTAGTTCCTGAGGATTGGAGTGTAGCTAATGTAACCCCACGTATTAAACAGGGAGGGTGAGAGAAAACGGGGAATTACAGACCAGGTGGTCTAACATCGGTAGTGGGGAAAATGCTAGAGTCAGTTATTAAAGATGGGATAGCAGCACATTTCAAAAGTGGTGAAATCATTGGACAAAGTCAGCATGGATTTATGAAAGGTAAATCATGTCTGACGAATCTTATAGAATTTTTCGAGGATGCAACTAGTAGAGTGGATAAGTGGGGATCTGTGGATGTGTTATATCTGGAGTTTCAGAAGGCTTTCGACAAAGTCTCACGTAAGAGATTAGTATACAAACTTAAAGCACACGGTATTGGGGGTTCAGTATTGATATGGATAGAGAACTGGCTGGCAGACAGGAAGCAAAGGGTAGGAGTAAACGGGTTTGTTTCAGAATGGCAGGCAGTGACTAGTGGGGTACTGCAAGGCTCAGTGCTGGGACCCCAGCTATTTACAAAATATATTAATGATCTGGATGAGGGAATTGAATGCAACATCTCCAGGTTTGCCGATGACTCGAATCTGGTGGGCAGAGTTAGCTGTGAGGAGGATGCCAGGAGGCTGCAAGGTGACTTGGATAGGTTGGGTGAGTGGACAAATGCATGGCAGATGCAGTATAATGTGGATAAATGTGAGGTTATACACTTTGGTGGCAAAAACAGGAGGGTAGACTATTATCTGAATGGTGGCCGATTAGGAAAAGGGGAGATGCAACGAGTCATGGTACACCAGTGATTGAAAATAGGTATGCAGGTGCAGCAGGCTGTGAAGAAAGCGAATGCTATGTTGGAATTCATAGCAAAAGGATTTGCGTACAAGAACAGGGAGGTTCTACTGCAGTTGTACAGGGTCCTGGTGAGGCCACACCTGGAGTGTTGCGTACAGTTTTGGTCTCCTAATCTGAGGAAAGACATTCTTGCCATAGAGGGAGTACAGAGAAGGTTCACCAGACTGATTCCTGGGATGGCAGGACTTCCATACGAGGAAAGACTGGATAGACTCGGCTTGTACTCGCTGGAGTTTGAAGATTGAGGGGGGATCTTATAGAGACTTACAATATTCTTAAGGGGTTGGACAGGCTAGATGCAGGAAGATTGTTCCCGATGTTGGGGAAGCCCAGAACCATGGGTCACAGTTTAAGGATGAGGGGGAAGTCTTTTAGGACCGAGATGAGAACATCATATTTCACACAGAGAATGGTGAATCTATGGAATTCTCTGCCACAGAAGGTAGTCGAGGCCAGTTCATTGGCTATATTTAAGAGGGAGTTAGATGTGGCCCTTGTGGCTAAAGGGATCAGGGAGTTTGGAGAGAAGGCAGGTATAGGATACTGAGTTGGATGATCATATTGAATGGCGGTGCAGGTTCGAAGGGCCGAACGGCCTACTCCTGCACCTATTTTCTGTGATTCTATAAACCCCAATGCCAGCTGCTAAACCCCAAAGCAAGCCGCTAACCTCCAACGCCAGCCGCTAAACCCCAACGCCAGCCGCTAAACCCCAACGCCTGCTGAGAAACTCTAATGCCAGCCGCGAAACCCCAACACCAGCCCCGAAACCCAAACGCCAGCCGTTATGCCCCAAGGCCAGCCGCTAACCCCAACACCTGCCACGATGCCCCAACACCAGCCGCAAAACCGCAACTCCAGCCAAAACCCCCCAACGCCAGCCACTATGCCCCAACGCGAGTCGCAAATCCCCGTGGCCAGTCGCTAAACCGCAACGGAAGCTGCACAGACCCAACATCAGCCGATAAGCCCGAACGCCAGCCGCGAAACCCCAACGCCAGCCGTGAAACGCCAACACCTGCCACGATGCCCCAACGTCACCCGAAAAGCCTCAACGCCAGCCGCAAAGCCCCAACATCAGCCACAAAGCCCCAACACCAGCCGCTAAGACCCAACGCCAGCCACAAAGCCCCGACGTCAGCCGCAAAGCCCCAGCGCCAGCCGCAAAGCCCCAACGCCAGCCGCTAAACCCCAAGACAGCTGCGAAACCCCAACGCCAGCCACTAAGCCCAACGCCAGCCGATAAGCCCCAACCCAGCTACGAAACTGCAATTCCAGCTACGAAACCCAAACGCCAGCCGTTAAGCCTGAACGCCAGCCATTATGCCCGAACGCCTGCCACTAAGCCCCGCCAGCCACGATGCCCCAACTCCAGCTGCGATTCCCCAATGCCAGCCGCGATGCCCCAATGCCAGCTGTTATGCCCCAACGCCAGCCGCGAGACACCAACGCCAGCCGTTAAACCCCAACGACAGCCGCTAAACCGCAATGCCAGCTGCTTAGCCATAACTCCATTCGATAAGCCCCAACGCCAGACTCGAAACTCAAATGCCAGCAGTTATGCTCCAACGCCAGCCGCAAAACCCCAACGTAGGCTGCGAAACCCCAACACCAGCCACGAAGCCCAACGCCAGCCGATAATCCACAACCCAGCCCCAAAACCCAAACGCCAGCCACAAAACTCAAACGCAAGACGTTATTCCCCGCCAGCCGTTATACCCCAACGCCAGTCGTTATACCCCAACGTCAACCGTTATACCCCAACACCAGCCGTTATACGCCAATGCCAGCCGTTGTACCCCAATGCCAGCCGTTATACCCCAACGCCAGCCGCTAAGCCACGCCAGCCGCGATGGCCCCAGCGCCAGCCGCTAAACCCCAACGCCTGTCGCTAAATCCCAACGCCAGCCGCTACGCACTAATGCCAGCCGTTATGCCCCAAAGCCAGCCGCTAAATCCCAACGCCAGCCGCTAAGGCTCAATGTCAGCTGCTAAGCACCAACGCCAGCCGTGATACCCCAACACCAGCCGCTATGCCCCAACGCCAACCACGATGCCACAACGCCAGCCATGAAGCTCCAACGCCAGCCACTAAACCCCAACGTCAGTCGCTATGCCCCAACGCCAGCTGTTATGCCAAAACGCCATCCGTTATACCCTAATACCAGTCGCGATGCCCCAACCCCAGCCCCAAAACCCCAACGCCAGCCGCTAAGCCTCAACGCCAGCCGCTATACCTCAATGCCTGCCACAAACCCAGACACCAGCCGCTAAGCTCCAACGCCAGCCACTATACCCTAACGCCAGCCGCTAAATCCCAACACCAGCCGCTAAACCCCAACACCAGCCTGTAAGCCTCAACGTCAGCTGCTAAGCATCAATGCCAGCCGTGATACACCAATGCCAGCCGCTATGCCCAATGCCAGCCACGATGCTCAACACCAACCACGAAACCCCAAGGTCAGCCGCGAAAGCCCAACGCCAGCCACGATGCCCCAACGCAAGCCGCGAAGCCCCAACATCAGTTGCAAAGCCTCAACGCCAGCCTCAAAGCCCCAACGTCATCCACAGCACCAACGCCAGCCACAAAGCCCCAACGCCAGCCGCTAAACCCCAACGCCAGCCATGAAACCCCAATCCCAGCCCCAAAACCCAAACGCCAGCCGTTATGCCCCAACGCCAGCCGTTATGCCCAAACGCCTGCCACAAAGCCCCATGAGCCATGATGCCCCAACGCCAGCCGCGATGCCCCAACGCCAGCTGCGATGCCCCAACGCCAGTCCTTATGCCCCAACGCCCACCGTGAGACGCCAACGCCAGCCGTTAAACCCCAACGAAAAGCCGCTATGAGCAACGCCAGACACAATAACCTGACTTCAGCTGCGAAACCACCACGCCAGCTGCTAAACCGCAACGCCAGCTGCTTAGCCGTAACGCCATTCGATAAGCCCCAATGCCAGACTCGAAACTCAAACGCCAGCAGTTATGCTCCAACACCAGCCACAAAACCTCAACGACAGCTGCGAAACCCATACGCCAGCCGATAATCCCTAACCCAGCCCCGAAACCCAAACGCCAGCCCAGAAACTCAAACGCAAGCCGTTATTCCCTGCCAGCCGTTATACCCCAACACCAGCCATTATACCCCAATGCCAGCCGCTAAGCCGTGCCAGCTGCGATGGCCCCAAAGCCAGCTGCTAAACCCCAATGACAGTCGCTAAATCCCAACGCCAGCCGCTATGCACCAACACCAGCTGTTATGCCCCAAAGCCAGCCGTTATACCACAACGCCCGCTAAGCCTCAACGCCAGCCGCGATGCCCCAACGCCAGTCGCTATGCCCCACGCCAGCCGCTAAACCACAATGCCAGCCGCTAAACCCCCATGCCAGCCGCTCAGCCTCAACATCAGCCGCGAAGCACCAACGTCAGCCGTGATACCCCAACACCAGCCGCTATGCCCAATGTCAGCCACGATGCCCAACGCCTGCCATGAAACCCCAACGCCAGCCGCGAAACCCCAACGCCAGCCTCGATGCCCCAACGCCAACCACGATGCTGCAATGCCAGCCATGATGCCCCAACGCCAGCCGTTATACCCCAACGCTAGTCGCTAAATCCCAACGCCAGCCGCTATGCACCAACGCCAGCCGTTATACCCCAAAGCCAGCCGTTATACCCCAACGCCAGCCGCTAAGCCTCAACACCAGCTGCGATGCCCCAACGCCAGTCGCTATGCCTCAACGCCAGCCGTTATGCCTCAACACCAGCCGGTAAGCCTCAACACCAGCCGCTATGCCCAACGCCAGCCACGATGCCCAACACCGGCCACGAAACCCCAACACCAGCCACGATGCCCCAACGCCAACCAGGATGCCGCAACGCCAGCCACAATGCCCCAACGCCAGCCGCTGAACCTCAACGCCAGCCGCTAAACCCCAATGCCAGCCACGATGCCCCAACGCCAGTCGCGATGCCACAACCCCAGCCGTGATGTCCCAACATCAGCAACTAAGCCCAACGCCAGCCACTAAGCCCCAACCCTGCCCCGAAACCCAAACGCCAGCCGCTAAGCCCCAACGTCAGCCACGAAGTCCTAACATCAGCCACGAAACCCCAACACCAGCCACGAAACCCCAACGCCAGCCACGAAACCTCAAGGCCAGCCGCTAAGCCCCAATGCCAGCCGCTAGCCTCAACCAAAACCGCTAACCCCCAACCACAGACTGGAAACCACCAGCCGCGAAACTTCAATGCCAGCAGCGAAACCTCAACACCAACCTCGAAATCCCAGCGCATGCCGCTAAACGTCAACGCCTGCCGCTGAACCCCAACACCTGCCGCTGAACCCCAATGCCTGACGCATAACCCCAACACCAGCCGCTGAACCCCAATGACAGGCGCTGAACCCCAACGCCAGGCGCTGAACCCCCAACGACAGCCACTGAACCCCAATGCCAGCCGCTGAACCAAAACGCCATCTGCAAAACCCCAACGCCAGCCACTAAGCCCAACGACAGCCGATAAGCCCCAAACCAGCCCTGAAACCCCAACCCCGAAACCTAAACGCCAGCCGCAAAGCCCCAATGCCAGCTGCAAACCCCCAACCCCAGCCGCAATGCCCCAACGCCAGCCGCTGAACCCCCAACGCCAGCTTTTGAATCCCCAATGCCAGCCGCTCAACCTCAACGCCAGCCACTGAACCCCAACGCCAGCCGCTGAACCCCAACGCCAGCCGCTGAATCCCAACGCCAGCCGCTGAAACCCAATGCCATCCACTGAAACCCAACGCCAGACGGTGAACCCCAACGCCATCCGCTAGCCCCCAACGCCAACTGCTAAGCCTCAACCACAGCCACTAAGCCCCAACCACAGACTCAAAACCACAACGCCAGCCACGAAACCTCAATGCCAGCCATGAAACCCCAACGCCAGCCACAAAGCCACGTCGCCAACCGCTAAGCCACAACACCAACGGCTAAGCCTCAACCACAGCCGCAATGCCCCAACGCCAGACTTTATACCCCAACGCCAGCCGCTAAACCCCAACGTCAGCCGTCAAACCCAAAAGCCAGCCGCTACACCCCAACGCCAGCCGATACACCCCAACACCAGCCGCAAAGCCACAACACCAACCGCTAAGCCACAACGCCAACCTCAACCCCAGCGGCTAAGCCCCAATGCCAGCCGCTGGTCCCCAAACGCCAGCCGCTGAACACCAACGCAGGCCGTTCAACCCCAAATCCAGCTGCGAAATCCCAACGCCAGTCACTAAGCCCAACGCCAGCCGATAAGCCCAAACCCAGCCCCGGAACCCAAACGCCAGCCATTATGCCCCAAAACCAGCCGCTATGCCCCAACGCCTGCCGCTAAGCCCCAACGCCTGCTGCTGAACCCCAACGCCAGCCGCGATGCCCCAATGACAGCCGCGAAGCCCCAACGACAGCCGCTAAGACCCAACCCCAGCCGCTATGCCCCAAGGCCAGCTGCAAAGCCACAACGCCTGACTCGAAACCACAACGCCAGCGGCGAAAGACCAACACCATCCGCTAAAGCCCAACGTCAGCCGCTAAAGCCCAACGCCAGTTGCTAAAGCCCAACGCCAGCCTCTAAACCCCAAGCCAGCCACTAAGTTCCAATGCCAGCCACTAAGCCCCAACATCAGCCGCTGAACACCAACGCCAGCCGCTGAACACCAACGCCAGCCGCTGAACCCCAACGTCAGCCGCTAAGCACCAACGCCAGCGGCGAAACCCCAATGCCAGCCGCTATGATCCAACGCCAGCCGCTCTGCCCCAACGCCAGCCGCTATGCCCCAATGCCAACCACAAAACCCCAACGCCAGCCACGAAACATCAACGCCAGCCACAAAACCCCACGCCAGCTGCTAAGCCTCACAGCCAGCCGCTAAGCCCCAAAGCCAGACTTGAAACACCAACGCCAGCCGCTGCACCCCAACATCAGCCGCTGAACCCCAACGCCAGCCGCTGAACCCCAACGCCAGCGGCTGAACACAAATTCCAGCCGCCGAATTCCAATGCCAGCCGCTAAGCCTCAACTACAGCCGGTAAGCCACAACGCCAACCGCTAAGCCCCAACGTCAGCCTCTAAGCCCCAACCACAGACTCAAAACCACAACACCAGCCGCGAACCATCAACGCCAGCGGCGAAAACCCAACGCCAGCCGCGATGCCCCAACGCCAGCCGCTGAACACCCAATGCCAGCCGCTGAACCCCCAACGCCAGGCGCTGAATCCCAACGCCTGCCACTGAACCCCAACGCCTGCCGCTGAACCCCAACGCCTGCCGCTGAACCCTAATGCCTGCCGCTGAACAATGCCAGCCGCTAAACCCGAACGTCAGCCGCGATGCCCCAATACCATCGCCGCGAAGTCCCCCACACACCACCGTGAAGCGCCCCCATGCCAGCCACTAAACCACAACGCCAGCCGAAAACCCCAACGCACGCCGCTAAAACTGAACCCCCCCAACGACACCGCAAAGCCACAAAACACCTGACTAAAACCCACAAACGCCATCGGCGAAAGACCAACACCATACGCTAAAGCCCAACGTCAGCCACTGAACCCCAACGGCAGCCACTGAACACCAACGCCAGCCGCTATGTCCCAACGCCAGCAGCTGAACCCCAACGCCAGCCGTTGAACCCCAACGCCAGCCACGAAAACCCAATGCCAGCCACTAAACCCCAACGGCAGCCATGAAACCCCAACAACAGCCGCTACACCCCAACGATAGACTTGAAATCTCAACGCCAGCCGCTAAACCCCAATGCCAGCCGCAAAACCCCGCCCAGCCACGAAACCCCACGCTAGCCGCACAAACCCCCAACGCAGCCACACAGCCACAACGCGAACCGCTAAACCACAACGCCATCCGCTAAGCCTCAACCCCAGCCGCTAAGCCCCAACGCCAGACCTGAAACCCCAACACCAGCCGCTGAACCCCGCCAGCTGAGAAACCCCAACGCCAGGCCGCTGAAAACCGCCACACGCCAGCCGCTGACCCCCAAACGCCAACTACTCAACCCCAACGCCAGCCGCTATCTCCCCCAAACGCCACCGCTGAACACCAAGCCACTGCTGAATCCCCAACGCCAGCCCCTTACCCAATGCCACCGGCGAGAGCCCCAACCCAACCGCTTAAGCCCACAACGCCATCCGCTAATCCTCAACCCTAGCCACTAAGCCACAACGCAGACTTGAAACAACCAACCAACGCCAATCCGCGAACCCCCGCCAGCTGAGAAACCCCCAACGCTAGCCGCGAACCCCAACGCCACCGCTCCACCCTAACACTGTGCCTCCACCCCCAACACCCTCCGCTCAACCCCCAACACCTGCCGCTGAACACCCAATGCCAATCCGCTGAATCCCAACGCCAGCCCCTAAGCCCAATGCCAGCCGATAAGCCCCAACGCCAACCGCTAACCCATATCGCCAACCGCGATCGCCAAGCCACAAACCACATCACCAAGCCACATGAAACCCCAACACCAGCCACTAAGCCCCAACCACATATTCTAAACCACAAAGCCACCCGCGAAACCTCAACGCCAGCGGCAAAAACCCAACACCAGTGGCGAAACCCCAACGCCTGCCGCTATGCCCCAACACCAACCGCTCTGCCCCAATGCCAGCCGCTATGCCCCAACGCCAGCCACGAAACACCAACACCAGCTGTTGAACCCCAAAGCCAGCCGCAAATCCACGACGCCAACCGCTAAGCCACATTGCCAACCGCTAAGCCCCAAACCCAGCCGCTAAGCCCCAATGCCACTTGAAATCCAAACGCCAGCCGCTGAACCCCAACGCCAGCCGCTGAACCCCAACGCCAACTACTCAACCCCAACGCCAGCCGCTGAACCCCAACGTCAGCCGCTGAACACCAATGCCAGCTGCTGAATCCCAACGCCAACCGCTAAGCCACAACGCCATCCGCTAAGCCTCAACCCCAGCCACTAAGCCACAACGCCAGACTTGAAACACCAACGCCAGCCGCTGAACCCCGCCAGCTGAGAAACCGCAACGCCAGCCGCTGAACCCCAATGCCAGCCACTGAACACCAACGCCAGCCCGCTGAACCACAACGCCCAGCCGCAGAAAACCCCAACGCCAAGCCTCTCCACCCAAACACCTGCTTCCCACCACACACCCGCCGCTCAAAACCCCAACACCTCCTCTGAAACTCCCAATGCCAGCCGCTGAATCCCAACGCCACCCCAAGCCCCAATGCCAGCCGAAAAGCTCCAACGCCAACTCGCTAAGCCAACAGATGGCCAACCTGATCAACAACCACACACGCACCAATCACCAAGAGCCTCAATGAAACCCATACACAACCCAGCCTCTAAGCCCAACCACAGATTTCTAAACCACAATGCCAGCCACGCGAAACACTCAACGCCAGCGGCAAAAAACCGAACACCAGTGGCGAAACCCAACGCCTGCCGCTATGACCCCAACACCGCCGCTCTGCCCCCACAATGCCAAACCGCTACTGGCGCCCCAACGCCAGACACGGGAAACACCAACACCAGCTGTATTGAATCCTAAACCAACAGCTCTGCGTAAAGCCACGACGCCGCCAACCGCTAAGCCAACATGTGCCAACGCTGCCCCAAAACCCACCGCTAAGCCCCAATGCCACTTGAAACCCAAAAGCCAGCCGCTGAACCCCAACGCACAGCTGAGAAACCACCAACGTCCAGCCTGCTGCAACCCCAACGCCAGACCTGTTCAGAACCCCAACCACAGCTGCTGAACCCAAACGCCAGCCGCTGAAGCCACACGCCATCACTGAACCCCCGACACGCCGATGAACCCCGACGCCAGCCGCTGTAACCCCAACGTCAGCCATGAAACCCCCCATGGCCACCAAAAACCCCAACGCCAGCCACGAAAAACCCCAACGCCAGCCGCAATGGCCCCAACGCCAGCAACCAATGCCACCAACGCCAGCCGCTGAACCCAAAAAACGCCGAGCCGCTAACCCCCAACGCCAGCCGCGAGCCCCAACGCCAGCCGTGAAAGCCGCAAAGGCAGCCGCTGGGGGTGGACTGGGGGGGGTGTGTGGGGGGGTGGCTTGGGCTGGGGGGGGCCGCTGGGGGGGGGGGGGCTGGCTGGGGGCCTATGACCATAAAT